>JAPVLO010001010.1:0-268131 GCA_027257055.1 Cephalopachus bancanus | reverse complement strand
GGGGTCAACACTCCCCATTTGCAGAATTCAGGTATGGGAAGGCAACTAGCCGAGCCACTGGAATTGACAGCGGGATGTCCTCGCTTCCTCGGGGTGAGAGGATGTCGGGGAAGAACCGTGGGGTATCCGGCCTCTGAGGCCTGACCCCTTTGGGGAGAAGGGCGTATTCCTCAGGTGCAAAGGCACCCGGGCTCCCGGGGCCGAGATCCTGCTACGTCCCACGCGAAACAACAGAGACGTCCCCGTGCCCCCCCCTGTACGCACAGGGTTGTAGGCAGTCACGCTTTCGTCTTGGGGCCTCCACACCTTCTGACGCTCTGGCTGCGGTGGGGGGTTGCCCTTGCGAGGATGTGAGGAGACTGTCCGCGAGTCCACAACCCTTGTCGGTCTAAGGGCGGGTGCCACGCGCCTCAGGTTCTTTCCATCACACCCACAGCCTCGGACTCTCCTCGAACCATACCGCACGTGTCTGCGGCATCCGACAGTCACCCTTAGCAATGAACGGGAGTTGGTGCGGTGCTGGTTTTCGCAGACATCATGCCACACAAGGGAGAGAAGGACGGAGACACCAGTAGGGGAAGAGAGGGATGACCAGGGTGAGGGCGAACAGGGAGGCAAACGGTTTCTTCGGGGGGGTTGGAAACATAAGCTGGGGGTATTTTCGGAAAGAGCCCGGAACGGCAGAGGCCGGGATGCAGTGTTTTTCCCGCAGTGAACTCGGTGTGATCTTGGAAGTTTGGGCCCCGGGGGCCCCGAGTCCCGGTGCGGGTATCAAGACTACTCCCGCCCCAAAGGGGGAACCCAACCGTGTGACATGGAGTGTCTGCCCGCCACTACCGGGCACGCCCCTGGGGGGACGAAGGTTCTGACTCTTGGGTGTTGAAGGTCTTTTGCTCTCTGGTGGCCCAGACAGCGGCCCGAGGCGTCGGCGCCTGCGTGTCTTTGCCTCTGTGGTCTCCTGAGCGGAGCTGTCCAGAGACTGACGCGCCAGAGACGCTAGAAGGATGGGAGTCTTGGCCGCCCCCGAGGATCCCCGCCTGTCGGACTCCCCGGGGCCTGCGAGTCCCACTGGCTGCCTGGGCAGAAGGGTGATGTGCTGGGTGCCAGTGTCCTGGGTGGCAGGGCTTCGCTCACCTACCGGGACTCTAGGAAGCTGGGCCGCTTAAGGGTGGCATGTGAAGGGGCCCAAGCCAGAATGGCTGGCGGCCAGAGCCGGGAAGCAGCTGAGGACAACGAAGCCCACCGTGTGCCCAGGCCCCGGGGGTTTGGGGGGATTCCGAATGCCCGCGGTTCCAGAGGAGTGGATGGAAAAGCCGTCGGGTCAGGACCGGTCCTGGGCGGTGGAGGGGCATTCACCCCTCTCGGTCAGGAAGGCCAGGCCAGGCGAACTTGTGGAGCCCGGTGCCTGCAGGACCAGGGCACGTCAGGGGAATGAATGGGCCCAGAGTCCTGCAAGCTGGGTTAGAGCCCCATGGAGCAGCGGGCTGGCGTTTTTTGCCCAGCAAAGGGCGGAGGGAGTTGCCCGGGGGGAAGGGCAGGAAGGGCATTCAGGGGCGACACTGCCATCCAGAGGAACTTGTTTGGCGACCCGGGCGAAGTTTGCCCCTTGCGGGCGGTGGGCAGAAGACTTGGGTCACGAGTGAGGGGTGCCGAGCGCACACGGCACGCTCCCGCAGGAGATCGGAGCCCTCGGGGGCAGCGGTGCCGGCCCGACCCGAAGCCCGGGGGGGCCCGCGGGAGCCCTGGCCCAGACCCAGACCCAGAGGGACAGCCAGGACGCCTGGGGGTCCTTTCCAGGAAGCTGGGGCTGCGGTGGCTGGAGGCGGCCATGTCTGGGCGGAGCCTACTGGAGGCCTTGGCCATGGAGCTTTGGGCTGTGTCCTGTGGACGTTGGGCCCAGGTGCCCGTTCCCTTGAGCGCCTCAGGCGCACCCGCCTTGGGGCGGCCGGGGGCCCGTGGCCCCTGAGGACGAGAGACGGTGCACCCCGGGTCCTAGGAGGACCTCTAACAGCCCGGCACTTCTGTCGCCGTTCAGGCCCTCACGGGCCCGGCCTTTGCGTGACCTTCCTTCCTGGGGAGCGAGATCGGAGGGCCAGTCGCCACGTGGTCCCCGACAACTTGACATCTGCTGCCCCCCTGCTTCTCTGCTTGCCTGTGTCCGCTGCCACCATTACGGGGCTGGGCTCTGAGCCCGAGGCCCTTCCCCCTGGTGCTCCCTGTTGTTTGGTCAGGTCCAGAAACCCTGCTGCTTTGACCTGTTGCTGCTGCTTCAGAGGGGGCAGGACTGGGGTCTGGGGTCAGGAGCAGGCGCACGCCTTTAGCGGTGCCCGGGGGGCTCTCGCTGGGGCGAAGAGGGTCTTTCAAGATGGCCCCGGGGGTGGGGAGGTCGGGAGCGTCCAGAAGCAAAGGCTCGCGAGGGTTGGTCCGAAGCAGGCCTCTCGCACCCCAGGAAGGCCTTCTGGGACTGGGGGGTGGTGCGTGTCCCTGCATCTCAGGCGACCCCATCTGCTCCTGAAGCGAGCCGAGCCAGAGTGACCGGGCACGGCGCGACGTGGTCTTGCCTGCAGGCGGCAGGCTGGACATGTCCTTTTGAAGGACACGGTCTCGAAGATGAGGACCAAAGCTTTTGTTCCTGTGCAATTTTGCTTCTGCCGGGAGTGTCCGGAGTAATCTCCCCCGGGACCGTGGTGCAGGTCTCGAAGGCTGTGGGTCATACACTCCCCCTTTGCAGAATTCAGGTATGGGAAGGCAACTAGCCGAGCCACTGGAATTGACAGCGGGATGTCCTCGCTTCCTCGGGGAGAGGATGTCGAGGGAAAAACCGTGAGGTATCCGGCCTCTGAGGCCTGACTCCTTGGGAGAAGGGCGTATTCCTCAGGGTGCAAAGGCAGCCGGGCTCCCGAGGCCGAGATCCTGCTACGTCCCACGCGAAACAACAGAGACGTCCCCGTGTCCCCCGTGGGCCCCCGTACGCACAGGGTTGTAGGCAGTCACGCATTCGTCTTCGGCCTCCACACCTTCTGACGCTCTGGCTGCGGTGGGGGGTTGCCCTTGCGAGGATGTGAGGAGACTGTCCGCGAGTCCACAACCCTTGTCGGTCTAAGGGCGGGTGCCACGCGCCTCAGGTTCTTTCCATCACACCCACAGCCTGGGCTCTCCTCGAACCATACCGCACGTGTCCGGCATCCGACAGTCATCCTTAGCAATGAACGGGAGTTGGTGCGGTGCTGGTTTTCGCAGACATCATGCCACACATAGGGAGAGAAGGACGGAGACACCCGTAGGGGGAAGAGAGGGATGACCAGGGTGAGGGCGAACAGGGAGGCAAACGGTTTCTTCCTGGGGGGTTGGAAACATAAGCGTGGGGGTATCTGTCGGAAAGAGCCCGGAACGGCAGAGGCCGGGATGCAGTGTTTTCCCGCAGTGAACTCGGTGTGATCTTGGAAGCTTGGGTCCCGGGGCCCGAGTCCCGGCTGCGGGTATCAAGACTACTCCCGCTCCAAGGGGAACCCAACCGTGTGACATGGAGTGTCTGCCCGCCACTGACCGGGCACGACCCTCGGGGGACGAAGGTTCTGACTCTTGGGTGTTGAAGGTCTTTTGCTCTCTGGTGGCCCAGACAGCGGCCCGAGGCGTCGGCGCCTGCGTGTCTTTGCCTCTGTGGTCTCCTGAGCGGAGCTGTCCAGAGACTGACGCGCCAGAGACGCTAGAAGGATGGGAGTCTTGGCCGACCCCGAGGATCCCCGCCTGTCGGACTCTCGGGCCTGCGAGTCCCACTGGCTGCCTGGGCAGAAGGGTGATGTGCTCGGTGCCAGTGTCCTGGGTGGCAGGGCTTCGCTCACCTACCGGGGACTCTAGGAAGCTGGGCCGCTTACAGGGTGGCATGTGAAGGGGCCCAAGCCAGAATGGCTGGCGGCCAGAGCCGGGAAGCAGCTGAGGACAACGAAGCCCACCGTGTGCCCAGGCCCCGAGGGTTGGGGGGATTCCGAATGCCCGCGGTTCCAGAGGAGTGGATGGAAAAGCCGTCGGGTCAGGACCTGGTCCTGGGCGGTGGAGGGGCATTCATCCCTCTCGGTCAGGAAGGCCAGGCCAGGCGAACTTGTGGAGTCCGGTGCCTGCAGGACCAGGGCACGTCAGGTGGAAATGAATGGGCCCAGAGTCCTGCAAGCTGGGTTAGAGCCCCATGGAGCAGCGGGCTGGCGTTTTTTGCCCAGCAAAGGGCGGAGGGAGTTGCCCTGGGGGAAGGGCAGGAAGGGCATTCACGGTGCGACACTGCCATCCAGAGGAACTTGTTTGGCGATCCGGCGAATTTGCCCCTTGCGGGCGGTGGGCAGAAGACTTGGGTCACGAGTGAGGGGTGCCGAGCGCACACGGCACGCTCCCGCAGGAGATCGGAGCCCTCAGGGGCAGCGGTGCCGGCCCGACCCGAAGCCCGGGAGGGCCGCGGGAGCCCTGGCCCAGACCCAGACCCAGAGGGACAGCCAGGACGCCTGCGGGTCCTTTCCAGGAAGCTGGGGCTGCGGTGGCTGGAGGCGGCCATGTCTGGGCGGAGCCTACTGGAGGCCTTGGCCATGGAGCTTTGGGCTGTGTCCTGTGGACGTTCGGCCAGGTGCCCGTTCCCTTGAGCGCCTCAGGCGCACCCGCCTTGGGGCGGCCAGGGGCCCGTGGCCCCTGAGGACGAGAGACGGTGCATCCCGGGTCCTAGGAGGACCTCTAACAGCCCGGCACTTCTGTCGCCGTTCAGGCCCTCACTGGCCGGCCTTTGCGTGACCTTCCTTCTGGGGAGCGAGATCGGAGGGCCAGTCGCCACGTGGTCCCCGACAACTTGACATCTGCTGCCCTCCTGCTTCTCTGCTTGCCTGTGTCCGCTGCCACCATTACGGGGCTGGGCTCTGAGCCCGAGGCCCTTCCCCCTGGTGCTCCCTGTTGTTTGGTCAGGTCCAGAAACCCTGCTGCTTTGACCTGTTGCTGCTGCTTCAGAGGGGGGCAGGACTGGGCTCTGGGGGTCAGGAGCAGGCGCACGCCTTTAGCGGTGCCGGTGGGCTCTCGCTGGGCGCGAAGAGGGTCTTTCAAGATGGCCCGGGGCTGGGGAGGTCGGGAGCGTCCAGAAGCAAAGGCTCGCGAGGGTTGGTCCGAAGCAGGCCTCTCGCACCCCAGGAAGGCCTTCTGGGACTGGGGGGTGGTGCGTGTCCCTGCATCTCAGGCGACCCCATCTGCTCCTGAAGCGAGCCGAGCCAGAGTGACCGGGCACGGCGCGACGTGGTCTTGCCTGCAGGCGGCAGGCTGGACATGTCCTTTTGAAGGACACGGTCTCGAAGATGAGGACCAAAGCTTTTGTTCCTGTGCAATTTTGCTTCTGCCGGGAGTGTCCGGAGCTAATCTCCCCAGGACCGTAGGTGCAGGTCTCGAAGGCTGTGGGTCATACACTCCCCATTTGCAGAATTCAGGTATGGGAAGGCAACTAGCCGAGCCACTGGAATTGACAGCGGGATGTCCTCGCTTCCTCGGGGTGAGAGGATGTCGAGGAAGAACCGTGAGGTATCCGGCCTCTGAGGCCTGACTCCTTGGGAGAAGGGCGTATTCCTCAGGGTGCAAAGGCAGCCGGGCTCCCGAGGCCGAGATCCTGCTACGTCCCACGCGAAACAACAGAGACGTCCCCGTGTCCCCCGTGGGCCCCTGTACGCACAGGGTTGTAGGCAGTCACGCATTCGTCTTCGGCCTCCACACCTTCTGACGCTCTGGCTGCGGTGGGTGGGTTGCCCTTGCGAGGATGTGAGGAGACTGTCCGCGAGTCCACAACCCTTGTCGGTCTAAGGGCGGGTGCCACGCGCCTCAGGTTCTTTCCATCACACCCACAGCCTCGGACTCTCCTCGAACCATACCGCACGTGTCTGCGGCATCCGACAGTCATCCTTAGCAATGAACGGGAGTTGGTGCGGTGCTGGTTTTCGCAGACATCATGCCACACATAGGGAGAGAAGGACGGAGACACCAGTAGGGGAAGAGAGGGATGACCAGGGTGAGGGCGAACAGGGAGGCAAACGGTTTCTTCCTGGGGGGTTGGAAACATAAGCGTGGGGGTATCTGTCGGAAAGAGCCCGGAACGGCAGAGGCCGGGATGCAGTGTTTTCCCGCAGTGAACTCGGTGTGATCTTGGAAGCTTGGGTCCCGGGGCCCGAGTCCCGGCTGCGGGTATCAAGACTACTCCCGCTCCAAGGGGAACCCAACCGTGTGACATGGAGTGTCTGCCCGCCACTGACCGGGCACGACCCTCGGGGACGAAGGTTCTGACTCTTGGGTGTTGAAGGTCTTTTGCTCTCTGGTGGCCCAGACAGCGGCCCGAGGCGTCGGCGCCTGCGTGTCTTTGCCTCTGTGGTCTCCTGAGCGGAGCTGTCCAGAGACTGACGCGCCAGAGACGCTAGAAGGATGGAGTCTTGGCCGACCCCGAGGATCCCCGCCTGTCGGACTCTCCGGGCCTGCGAGTCCCACTGGCTGCCTGGGCAGAAGGGTGATGTGCTCGGTGCCAGTGTCCTGGGTGGCAGGGCTTCGCTCACCTACCGGGGACTCTAGGAAGCTGGGCGCGTTACAGGGTGGCATGTGAAGGGGCCCAAGCCAGAATGGCTGGCGGCCAGAGCCGGGAAGCAGCTGAGGACAACGAAGCCCACCGTGTGCCCAGGCCCCGAGGGTTTGGGGGGATTCCGAATGCCCGCGGTTCCAGAGGAGTGGATGGAAAAGCCGTCGGGTCAGGACCTGGTCCTGGGCGGTGGAGGGGCATTCATCCCTCTCGGTCAGGAAGGCCAGGCCAGGCGAACTTGTGGAGTCCGGTGCCTGCAGGACCAGGGCACGTCAGGTGGAATGAATGGGCCCAGAGTCCTGCAAGCTGGGTTAGAGCCCCATGGAGCAGCGGGCTGGCGTTTTTTGCCCAGCAAAGGGGCGGAGGGAGTTGCCCTGGGGGAGGGCAGGAAGGGCATTCACGGTGCGACACTGCCATCCAGAGGAACTTGTTTGGCGATCGGCGAAGTTTGCCCCTTGCGGGCGGTGGGCAGAAGACTTGGGTCACGAGTGAGGGGTGCCGAGCGCACACGGCACGCTCCCGCAGGAGATCGGAGCCCTCAGGGGCAGCGGTGCCGGCCCGACCCGAAGCCCGGGAGGGCCGCGGGAGCCCTGGCCCAGACCCAGACCCAGAGGGACAGCCAGGACGCCTGCGGGTCCTTTCCAGGAAGCTGGGGCTGCGGTGGCTGGAGGCGGCCATGTCTGGGCGGAGCCTACTGGAGGCCTTGGCCATGGAGCTTTGGGCTGTGTCCTGTGGACGTTCGGCCAGGTGCCCGTTCCTTGAGCGCCTCAGGCGCACCCGCCTTGGGGCGGCCAGGGGCCCGTGGCCCCTGAGGACGAGAGACGGTGCATCCCGGGTCCTAGGAGGACCTCTAACAGCCCGGCACTTCTGTCGCCGTTCAGGCCCTCACTGGCCGGCCTTTGCGTGACCTTCCTTCCTGGGGAGCGAGATCGGAGGGCCAGTCGCCACGTGGTCCCCGACAACTTGACATCTGCTGCCCTCCTGCTTCTCTGCTTGCCTGTGTCCGCTGCCACCATTACGGGGCTGGGCTCTGAGCCCGAGGCCCTTCCCCCTGGTGCTCCCTGTTGTTTGGTCAGGTCCAGAAACCCTGCTGCTTTGACCTGTTGCTGCTGCTTCAGAGGGGGGCAGGACTGGGCTCTGGGGTCAGGAGCAGGCGCACGCCTTTAGCGGTGCCGGTGGGCTCTCGCTGGGCGCGAAGAGGGTCTTTCAAGATGGCCCGGGGCTGGGGAGGTCGGGAGCGTCCAGAAGCAAAGGCTCGCGAGGGTTGGTCCGAAGCAGGCCTCTCGCACCCCAGGAAGGCCTTCTGGGACTGGGGGGTGGTGCGTGTCCCTGCATCTCAGGCGACCCCATCTGCTCCTGAAGCGAGCCGAGCCAGAGTGACCGGGCACGGCGCGACGTGGTCTTGCCTGCAGGCGGCAGGCTGGACATGTCCTTTTGAAGGACACGGTCTCGAAGATGAGGACCAAAGCTTTTGTTCCTGTGCAATTTTGCTTCTGCCGGGAGTGTCCGGAGCTAATCTCCCCAGGGACCGTAGGTGCAGGTCTCGAAGGCTGTGGGTCATACACTCCCCATTTGCAGAATTCAGGTATGGGAAGGCAACTAGCCGAGCCACTGGAATTGACAGCGGGATGTCCTCGCTTCCTCGGGGTGAGAGGATGTCGAGGAAGAACCGTGAGGTATCCGGCCTCTGAGGCCTGACTCCTTGGGAGAAGGGCGTATTCCTCAGGGTGCAAAGGCAGCCGGGCTCCCGAGGCCGAGATCCTGCTACGTCCCACGCGAAACAACAGAGACGTCCCCGTGTCCCCCGTGGGCCCCTGTACGCACAGGGTTGTAGGCAGTCACGCATTCGTCTTCGGCCTCCACACCTTCTGACGCTCTGGCTGCGGTGGGTGGGTTGCCCTTGCGAGGATGTGAGGAGACTGTCCGCGAGTCCACAACCCTTGTCGGTCTAAGGGCGGGTGCCACGCGCCTCAGGTTCTTTCCATCACACCCACAGCCTCGGACTCTCCTCGAACCATACCGCACGTGTCTGCGGCATCCGACAGTCATCCTTAGCAATGAACGGGAGTTGGTGCGGTGCTGGTTTTCGCAGACATCATGCCACACATAGGGAGAGAAGGACGGAGACACCAGTAGGGGAAGAGAGGGATGACCAGGGTGAGGGCGAACAGGGAGGCAAACGGTTTCTTCCTGGGGGGTTGGAAAATAAGCGTGGGGGTATCTGTCGGAAAGAGCCCGGAACGGCAGAGGCCGGGATGCAGTTTTTCCCGCAGTGAACTCGGTGTGATCTTGGAAGCTTGGGTCCCGGGGCCCGAGTCCCGGCTGCGGGTATCAAGACTACTCCCGCTCCAAGGGGAACCCAACCGTGTGACATGGAGTGTCTGCCCGCCACTGACCGGGCACGACCCTCGGGGGACGAAGGTTCTGACTCTTGGGTGTTGAAGGTCTTTTGCTCTCTGGTGGCCCAGACAGCGGCCCGAGGCGTCGGCGCCTGCGTGTCTTTGCCTCTGTGGTCTCCTGAGCGGAGCTGTCCAGAGACTGACGCGCCAGAGACGCTAGAAGGATGGGAGTCTTGGCCGACCCCGAGGATCCCCGCCTGTCGGACTCTCCGGGCCTGCGAGTCCCACTGGCTGCCTGGGCAGAAGGGTGATGTGCTCGGTGCCAGTGTCCTGGGTGGCAGGGCTTCGCTCACCTACCGGGGACTCTAGGAAGCTGGGCCGCTTACAGGGTGGCATGTGAAGGGGCCCAAGCCAGAATGGCTGGCGGCCAGAGCCGGGAAGCAGCTGAGGACAACGAAGCCCACCGTGTGCCCAGGCCCCGAGGGTTTGGGGGGATTCCGAATGCCCGCGGTTCCAGAGGAGTGGATGGAAAAGCCGTCGGGTCAGGACCTGGTCCTGGGCGGTGGAGGGGCATTCATCCCTCTCGGTCAGGAAGGCCAGGCCAGGCGAACTTGTGGAGTCCGGTGCCTGCAGGACCAGGGCACGTCAGGTGGAATGAATGGGCCCAGAGTCCTGCAAGCTGGGTTAGAGCCCCATGGAGCAGCGGGCTGGCGTTTTTTGCCCAGCAAAGGGCGGAGGGAGTTGCCCTGGGGGAAGGGCAGGAAGGGCATTCACGGTGCGACACTGCCATCCAGAGGAACTTGTTTGGCGATCGGCGAAGTTTGCCCCTTGCGGGCGGTGGGCAGAAGACTTGGGTCACGAGTGAGGGGTGCCGAGCGCACACGGCACGCTCCCGCAGGAGATCGGAGCCCTCAGGGGCAGCGGTGCCGGCCCGACCCGAAGCCCGGGAGGGCCGCGGGAGCCCTGGCCCAGACCCAGACCCAGAGGGACAGCCAGGACGCCTGCGGGTCCTTTCCAGGAAGCTGGGGCTGCGGTGGCTGGAGGCGGCCATGTCTGGGCGGAGCCTACTGGAGGCCTTGGCCATGGAGCTTTGGGCTGTGTCCTGTGGACGTTCGGCCAGGTGCCCGTTCCCTTGAGCGCCTCAGGCGCACCCGCCTTGGGGCGGCCAGGGGCCCGTGGCCCCTGAGGACGAGAGACGGTGCATCCCGGGTCCTAGGAGGACCTCTAACAGCCCGGCACTTCTGTCGCCGTTCAGGCCCTCACTGGCCGGCCTTTGCGTGACCTTCCTTCCTGGGGAGCGAGATCGGAGGGCCAGTCGCCACGTGGTCCCCGACAACTTGACATCTGCTGCCCTCCTGCTTCTCTGCTTGCCTGTGTCCGCTGCACCATTACGGGGCTGGGCTCTGAGCCCGAGGCCCTTCCCCCTGGTGCTCCCTGTTGTTTGGTCAGTTCAGAAACCCTGCTGCTTTGACCTGTTGCTGCTGCTTCAGAGGGGGGCAGGACTGGGCTCTGGGGTCAGGAGCAGGCGCACGCCTTTAGCGGTGCCGGTGGGCTCTCGCTGGGCGCGAAGAGGGTCTTTCAAGATGGCCCGGGGCTGGGGAGGTCGGGAGCGTCCAGAAGCAAAGGCTCGCGAGGGTTGGTCCGAAGCAGGCCTCTCGCACCCCAGGAAGGCCTTCTGGGACTGGGGGGTGGTGCGTGTCCCTGCATCTCAGGCGACCCCATCTGCTCCTGAAGCGAGCCGAGCCAGAGTGACCGGGCACGGCGCGACGTGGTCTTGCCTGCAGGCGGCAGGCTGGACATGTCCTTTTGAAGGACACGGTCTCGAAGATGAGGACCAAAGCTTTTGTTCCTGTGCAATTTTGCTTCTGCCGGGAGTGTCCGGAGCTAATCTCCCAGGGACCGTAGGTGCAGGTCTCGAAGGCTGTGGGTCATACACTCCCCATTTGCAGAATTCAGGTATGGGAAGGCAACTAGCCGAGCCACTGGAATTGACAGCGGGATGTCCTCGCTTCCTCGGGGTGAGAGGATGTCGAGGAAGAACCGTGAGGTATCCGGCCTCTGAGGCCTGACTCCTTGGGAGAAGGGCGTATTCCTCAGGGTGCAAAGGCAGCCGGGCTCCCGAGGCCGAGATCCTGCTACGTCCCACGCGAAACAACAGAGACGTCCCCGTGTCCCCCGTGGGCCCCTGTACGCACAGGGTTGTAGGCAGTCACGCATTCGTCTTCGGCCTCCACACCTTCTGACGCTCTGGCTGCGGTGGGTGGGTTGCCCTTGCGAGGATGTGAGGAGACTGACGAGTCCGCGAGTCCACAACCCTTGTCGGTCTAAGGGCGGGTGCCACGCGCCTCAGGTTCTTTCCATCACACCCACAGCCTCGGACTCTCCTCGAACCATACCGCACGTGTCTGCGGCATCCGACAGTCATCCTTAGCAATGAACGGGAGTTGGTGCGGTGCTGGTTTTCGCAGACATCATGCCACACATAGGGAGAGAAGGACGGAGACACCAGTAGGGGAAGAGAGGGATGACCAGGGTGAGGGCGAACAGGGAGGCAAACGGTTTCTTTCTGGGGGGTTGGAAACATAAGCGTGGGGGTATCTGTCGGAAAGAGCACGGAACGGCAGAGGCCGGGATGCAGTGTTTTCCCGCAGTGAACTCGGTGTGATCTTGGAAGCTTGGGTCCGGGGCCCGAGTCCCGGCTGCGGGTATCAAGACTACTCCCGCTCCAAGGGGAACCCAACCGTGTGACATGGAGTGTCTGCCCGCCACTGACCGGGCACGACCCTCGGGGGACGAAGGTTCTGACTCTTGGGTGTTGAAGGTCTTTTGCTCTCTGGTGGCCCAGACAGCGGCCCGAGGCGTCGGCGCCTGCGTGTCTTTGCCTCTGTGGTCTCCTGAGCGGAGCTGTCCAGAGACTGACGCGCCAGAGACGCTAGAAGGATGGGAGTCTTGGCCGACCCCGAGGATCCCCGCCTGTCGGACTCTCCGGGCCTGCGAGTCCCACTGGCTGCCTGGGCAGAAGGGTGATGTGCTCGGTGCCAGTGTCCTGGGTGGCAGGGCTTCGCTCACCTACCGGGGACTCTAGGAAGCTGGGCCGCTTACAGGGTGGCATGTGAAGGGGCCCAAGCCAGAATGGCTGGCGGCCAGAGCGGGAAGCAGCTGAGGACAACGAAGCCCCCACCGTGTGCCCAGGCCCCGAGGGTTGGGGGGATTCCGAATGCCCGCGGTTCCAGAGGAGTGGATGGAAAAGCCGTCGGGTCAGGACCTGGTCCTGGGCGGTGGAGGGGCATTCATCCCTCTCGGTCAGGAAGGCCAGGCCAGGCGAACTTGTGGAGTCCGGTGCCTGCAGGACCAGGGCACGTCAGGTGGAATGAATGGGCCCAGAGTCCTGCAAGCTGGGTTAGAGCCCCATGGAGCAGCGGGCTGGCGTTTTTTGCCCAGCAAAGGGCGGAGGGAGTTGCCCTGGGGGAAGGGCAGGAAGGGCATTCACGGTGCGACACTGCCATCCAGAGGAACTTGTTTGGCGATCCGGCGAAGTTTGCCCCTTGCGGGCGGTGGGCAGAAGACTTGGGTCACGAGTGAGGGGTGCCGAGCGCACACGGCACGCTCCCGCAGGAGATCGGAGCCCTCAGGGGCAGCGGTGCCGGCCCGACCCGAAGCCCGGGAGGGCCGCGGGAGCCCTGGCCCGACCCAGACCCAGAGGGACAGCCAGGACGCCTGCGGGTCCTTTCCAGGAAGCTGGGGCTGCGGTGGCTGGAGGCGGCCATGTCTGGGCGGAGCCTACTGGAGGCCTTGGCCATGGAGCTTTGGGCTGTGTCCTGTGGACGTTCGGCCAGGTGCCCGTTCCCTTGAGCGCCTCAGGCGCACCCGCCTTGGGGCGGCCAGGGGCCCGTGGCCCCTGAGGACGAGAGACGGTGCATCCCGGGTCCTAGGAGGACCTCTAACAGCCCGGCACTTCTGTCGCCGTTCAGGCCCTCACTGGCCGGCCTTTGCGTGACCTTCCTTCCTGGGGAGCGAGATCGGAGGGCCAGTCGCCACGTGGTCCCCGACAACTTGACATCTGCTGCCCTCCTGCTTCTCTGCTTGCCTGTGTCCGCTGCCACCATTACGGGCTGGGCTCTGAGCCCGAGGCCCTTCCCCCTGGTGCTCCCTGTTGTTTGGTCGGTCCAGAAACCCTGCTGCTTTGACCTGTTGCTGCTGCTTCAGAGGGGGGCAGGACTGGCTCTGGGGTCAGGAGCAGGCGCACGCCTTTAGCGGTGCCGGTGGGCTCTCGCTGGGCGCGAAGAGGGTCTTTCAAGATGGCCCGGGGCTGGGGAGGTCGGGAGCGTCCAGAAGCAAAGGCTCGCGAGGGTTGGTCCGAAGCAGGCCTCTCGCACCCAGGAAGGCCTTCTGGGACTGGGGGGTGGTGCGTGTCCCTGCATCTCAGGCGACCCCATCTGCTCCTGAAGCGAGCCGAGCCAGAGTGACCGGGCACGGCGCGACGTGGTCTTGCCTGCAGGCGGCAGGCTGGACATGTCCTTTTGAAGGACACGGTCTCGAAGATGAGGACCAAAGCTTTTGTTCCTGTGCAATTTTGCTTCTGCGGGAGTGTCCGGAGCTAATCTCCCCAGGGACCGTAGGTGCAGGTCTCGAAGGCTGTGGTCATACACTCCCCATTTGCAGAATTCAGGTATGGGAAGGCAACTAGCCGAGCCACTGGAATTGACAGCGGGATGTCCTCGCTTCCTCGGGGTGAGAGGATGTCGAGGAAGAACCGTGAGGTATCCGGCCTCTGAGGCCTGACTCCTTGGGAGAAGGGCGTATTCCTCAGGGTGCAAAGGCAGCCGGGCTCCCGAGGCCGAGATCCTGCTACGTCCCACGCGAAACAACAGAGACGTCCCCGTGTCCCCCGTGGGCCCCTGTACGCACAGGGTTGTAGGCAGTCACGCATTCGTCTTCGGCCTCCACACCTTCTGACGCTCTGGCTGCGGTGGGTGGGTTGCCCTTGCGAGGATGTGAGGAGACTGTCCGCGAGTCCACAACCCTTGTCGGTCTAGGGCGGGTGCCACGCGCCTCAGGTTCTTTCCATCACACCCACAGCCTCGGACTCTCCTCGAACCATACCGCACGTGTCTGCGGCATCCGACAGTCATCCTTAGCAATGAACGGGAGTTGGTGCGGTGCTGGTTTTCGCAGACATCATGCCACACATAGGGAGAGAAGGACGGAGACACCAGTAGGGGAAGAGAGGGATGACCAGGGTGAGGGCGAACAGGGAGGCAAACGGTTTCTTCTGGGGGGTTGGAAACATAAGCGTGGGGGTATCTGTCGGAAAGAGCACGGAACGGCAGAGGCCGGGATGCAGTGTTTTCCCGCAGTGAACTCGGTGTGATCTTGGAAGCTTGGGTCCCGGGGCCCGAGTCCCGGCTGCGGGTATCAAGACTTCTCCCGCTCCAAGGGGAACCCAACCGTGTGACATGGAGTGTCTGCCCGCCACTGACCGGGCACGACCCTCGGGGGACGAAGGTTCTGACTCTTGGGTGTTGAAGGTCTTTTGCTCTCTGGTGGCCCAGACAGCGGCCCGAGGCGTCGGCGCCTGCGTGTCTTTGCCTCTGTGGTCTCCTGAGCGGAGCTGTCCAGAGACTGACGCGCCAGAGACGCTAGAAGGATGGGAGTCTTGGCCGACCCCGAGGATCCCCGCCTGTCGGACTCTCCGGGCCTGCGAGTCCCACTGGCTGCCTGGCAGAAGGGTGATGTGCTCGTGCCAGTGTCCTGGGTGGCAGGGCTTCGCTCACCTACCGGGGACTCTAGGAAGCTGGGCCGCGTACAGGGTGGCATGTGAAGGGCCCAAGCCAGAATGGCTGGCGGCCAGAGCCGGGAAGCAGCTGAGGACAACGAAGCCCACCGTGTGCCCAGGCCCCGAGGGTTTGGGGGGATTCCGAATGCCCGCGGTTCCAGAGGAGTGGATGGAAAAGCCGTAGGGTCAGGACCTGGTCCTGGGCGTGGAGGGGCATTCATCCCTCTCGGTCAGGAAGGCCAGGCCAGGCGAACTTGTGGAGTCCGGTGCCTGCAGGACCAGGGCACGTCAGGGGAATGAATGGGCCCAGAATCCTGCAAGCTGGGTTAGAGCCCCATGGAGCAGGGCTGGCGTTTTTTGCCCAGCAAAGGCGGAGGGAGTTTCCCTGGGGGAAGGGCAGGAAGGGCATTCACGGTGCGACACTGCCATCCAGAGGAACTTGTTTGGCGATCCGGCGAAGTTTGCCCCTTGCGGCGGTGGGCAGAAGACTTGGGTCACGAGTGGGGGTGCCGAGCGCACACGGCACGCTCCCGCAGGAGATCGGAGCCCTCAGGGGCAGCGGTGCCGGCCCGACCCGAAGCCCGGGAGGGCCGCGGGAGCCCAGGCCCAGACCCAGACCCAGAGGGACAGCCAGGACGCCTGCGGGGTCCTTTCCAGGAAGCTGGGGCTGCGGTGGCTGGAGGCGGCCATGTCTGGGCGGAGCCTACTGGAGGCCTTGGCCATGGAGCTTTGGGCTGTGTCCTGTGGACGTTCGGCCAGGTGCCCGTTCCTTGAGCGCCTCAGGCGCACCCGCCTTGGGGCGGCCAGGGGCCCGTGGCCCCTGAGGACGAGAGACGGTGCATCCCGGGTCCTAGGAGGACCTCTTACAGCCCGGCACTTCTGTCGCCGTTCAGGCCCTCACTGGCCGGCCTTTGCGTGACCTTCTTCCTGGGGAGCGAGATCGGAGGGCCAGTCGCCACGTGGTCCCCGACAACTTGACATCTGCTGCCCTCCTGCTTCTCTGCTTGCCTGTGTCCGCTGCCACCATTACGGGCTGGGCTCTGAGCCCGAGGCCCTTCCCCCTGGTGCTCCCTGTTGTTTGGTCAGTTCCAGAAACCCTGCTGCTTTGACCTGTTGCTGCTGCTTCAGAGGGGGGCAGGACTGGGCTCTGGGGTCAGGAGCAGGCGCACGCCTTTAGCGGTGCCGGTGGGCTCTCGCTGGGCGCGAAGAGGGTCTTTCAAGATGGCCCGGGGCTGGGGAGGTCGGGAGCGTCCAGAAGCAAAGGCTCGCGAGGGTTGGTCCGAAGCAGGCCTCTCGCACCCCAGGAAGGCCTTCTGGGACTGGGGGGTGGTGCGTGTCCCTGCATCTCAGGCGACCCCATCTGCTCCTGAAGCGAGCCGAGCCAGAGTGACCGGGCACGGCGCGACGTGGTCTTGCCTGCAGGCGGCAGGCTGGACATGTCCTTTTGAAGGACACGGTCTCGAAGATGAGGACCAAAGCTTTTGTTCCTGTGCAATTTTGCTTCTGCCGGGAGTGTCCGGAGCTAATCTCCCCAGGGACCGTAGGTGCAGGTCTCGAAGGCTGTGGGTCATACACTCCCCATTTGCAGAATTCAGGTATGGGAAGGCAACTAGCCGAGCCACTGGAATTGACAGCGGGATGTCCTCGCTTCCTCGGGGTGAGAGGATGTCGAGGAAGAACGTCGAGTCACTTGGCCTCTGACGCCTGACTCCTTGGGAGAAAGGCATATTCATCAGGGTGGAAAGTCATCCACGCTCCCGACGGGGAGACCCTGCTGTGTTCCACGTGAAACCACAGAGATGTTCTCGTGTCTCCCGTGGGCCCCTCTACGCCCAGGGTTTCGGGCAGTCACGCATTCACCTTCGGCCTCCACATCCTCTGATACTCTGGCTGTGGTGTATGGGATGCTTTTCTGAGGATGTAAGGGGACTGTCCCCGAATCGGCAACCAATGTCCATCTGAGGCGGATGCCATGCGCCTCGGGTTGTTTCCTTCACACAAACAGCCTCGCACACTCCTCGAACCATATCTCATGTGTCGGTTGCATCCGTCATTCATTTCTATGAAAGAATGGGCGTTGGCGTGGTGTTGGTGTTCAGAGACTTTATGCAACATGCAGGGAGAGAAGGACAGAGACACCAGTAGGGGAAGAGAGGGATGACCTGGGTGTGGGACAAGGAGGGAAACAATTTCTTCATGGGGAGCTGGAAACATACCCATGGGGGTAAGTGTCGGAAAGAACCTGGAACGGCAGAGGCTGGGATGCAGTGTTTTCTGGCAGTTTACTCGGTATGATCCTGGGAGCTTGGGTCCCTGGGCACGAGTCCCTGCTGCGGTTATCAAGACCACTCCTGCTACAAGGGGAACCCAACCGTGTGACATGGAGTGTCTGTCTGCCACAGATCGGGCACGGCCCTCGGGGGATGAAGGTTCTGACACTTGGGTGTTAAAGGTCTTTTGCTCCCTGGTGGCACAGACAGTGGTGCGAGGCACCACCACCTGCGTTTTTTTCGTTCTGTGGTCTCCTGAGCGGAGCTGTCCAGTGACTGATGCATTAGAGACGCTAGAAGGATGGGAGTCTTCGCCGACCCAGAGGATCCCCGCCTGTCGGACTCTCTGGGCCTGCAAGTCCCACTGGCTGCCGAGGGAGAATTGTGATGTGCTCGGTGACCGTGTTCCGGTTGGCAGGATTTCGCTCACCTACTGGGGACCGTAGGAAGCTGGTTCACGTACAGGGTGACAATGAAGGGACCCAAGCCAGAATGGTTGCCAGCCATAAGTCGGGAAGCAGTTCAGGAAAATGAATACCACCGTCTGCCCAGGCCCTGGGGCTTTTCGGGGATTCTGAATGCCGGCGGTTCCAGAGGAGTGACCGCAAAAGCGGTGGGGTCAGGGCCTTGTCCTGGGCGTTGGAGGGGCATCCATTCATCTCGGGTCAGGAAGGCAAGACCAGGTGACGTTTTGGAATCCAGTCTCTGTAGGACCAGGACACTTCATGTGGAAAGAATGGGACTAGAATCCCACAACCTGGGTTTGAGCCCATTTGGGCAGAGGATTGGCGTTTTTTGCACCACAAAGGGCAGAGGGAGTGGACCTTAGGGAAGAGCAGGTTAGGTATTAACGTTGCAACACTGCCATCCAGAGGAAGTTGTTTGGCGAGCAGCAACGTTTGACCCGTGGGGCTGCGGACAGTGACTTTTAGTCATGAGTTAGGAATGCTGGTTGCAACACGGACAGTGCCAATGGGGATCGGAGCTCTCTGGGGCAACGCTGCCGGGGTGGCCCAAAGCCCGGGAGGGCCACATAAGGCCAGACCCAGGTGCAGACCCAGAGGGACAGCCAGGATGCCTGCAGGTCCTTTCCAGGAAGCTGTGGCTGGGTAGACTTTAGGTGGCCATGCCTGGGCAGGGCCTAGTGGAGGCCTTCTGTGTGGAGGTTGGGCTCTAGACTGTGATCATTCGGCCTGTTGCCCCTTCCGTTGAGCACACGGGCGCACCTGCCTTGAAGCGGGAAAGGGCCCAGGGCCCCTGGGGACAAGAGATGGTGCATCCCGGGGCCCAGGAGGACCTCCAGTAGATGTGTACTTCGGCCGTGATTCTGGTCCGTGGCTGCCATCCTTGGCGTGGCTTCCCTTCCTGGGGAGCTAGATCTGTGGGCCAGTCCCCACGTGGTCCCGGCCAACTTGACATCTGCTGCCCTCCCACGTCTCTGCTTGCATGTGTCCACTGCCACCACTATGAGGCTGGGCTCTTAGCCTGAGCCCATTCTCGCTGGTGCTCATTTGTTCTTTGGTCACTTCTATAGTCCCTGCTGCTTTGCTGCTGCTGCTGCTGCTTTTAAGGGTAGCAGGACTTGGTTCTGGGGTTAGTAGCAGATGCACACCTTTGGCGGCGGCGCTTGGCTCCTGCTGGGTGGGAAGAGGGCCTTTCATGATGGCCCAGGGCTAGGGAAGCCAGGAGTGTCCAGAAGCAAAGACCCACGATGCTTGACCTGAAGATGGCCTCCTGGGCTCCGGAAAGGCTGGGGGAGCATACACTGCCCCTACAGCCACTGGGCCTGGGTAGTGGTGCTTTCCGCTGCGCCTCAACTTGCCCCTTCTGCTCCTGAAGGGAGCCGAGCCAGAGTGACAGGGCCGGGTGCAACGTGGCCTTGCTTGTAGGCAGCATGCCGGACATGTCCTTTTGAAGGAAGTAGATGAGGAAGAAGGCTGTTCTCCTGTGCATTTTTTCCCTTGCACGAGTGTCCGGATCCAATCTCTCCAGGGACCGGAGGTGCAGGTCTCGAGGGTTGTTGCTCACCCACTCGCCATTTGCAGAACTCAAAAATGGGATGGCAACTAGCCGAGCCACTGGAATTGACAGTGGGATGTCTTTGCTGCCTTGGGGTGAGAGGACCTCGAGGAAGAACGGTGAGGCGTCCGGCCTCTGAGGCCTGACTCCTTGGGAGAAGGGCATATTCATTAGGGTGAAAAGTCAGCCACACTCCCGATGGGGAGACCCTGCTTAGTTCCACCTGAAACCACAGAGACATCCTCGTGTCCCCTGTTGGTCCCTCTATGCACAGGGTGCCAGGCAGTCATGCATTCACCTTTGGCCTTTACACTCTCTGACGCTCTGGCTGTGGTGTGTGGGCTGTCTTACCGAGGATGTAAGGAGACTATGCCTGAGTCTGCAACCAATATCCGTCTGAGGGAGGGTGGCATTCGCCTCGGGGTCTTTCCTTCACACACAGCTTCGCACTCTACTCGAACCATATCTCACGTGTCTATGGCATCTGTCTGTCATCACTAGGAATGAATGCGAGGTGGTACGGTCTTGGGGTTCTGAGACATTAAGCAAAACACACAGGGAGAGGAGGACAGAAATACCAGTAGTGGAAGAGAGGGATCTTATGGGGGGGACAAGGATGGAAACAATTTCTTCATGGGAAGCTGAAAATACATGTCTGTGGGGATAAGGATTGGAAAGATCCTGGAATGACAGAGGCTGGGATGCAGTGTTTTCCCACTGTTCACTCGGTGTGATAGTGGGACCCTTGAGTCCCAGGGTGCGCATCCCTACTGTGGGTATCGCAACGCCTCCTGTTACTAGGGGACCCCAACCATGTGACAGGGAGAGCGTGTCCACCACAGATTGGGCATGACCCTTGGGGTACGAAGGTTCCGACACTTGGTTGTTGATGGTATTTTGCTCCCTAGTAGTGGAGACAGTGGTCAGAGAGGTCAGCGCCTCTGTGTCTTTTCCTTCTGTGGTCTCCTGTCAGAAGCTGTCCAGAGACTGACGCAGTAGACACGCTAGAAGGATGGGATTCTTGGCTGAACCAGGAAGTTCCCTGCCTGTTGGACTCTCCAAGCCTGCAAGTCCCACTGGCTGCTGGGGGAGAAGTATGATGTGTTCATGCCAGTTTCCCTTGTGGCAGGATTTCACTCACCTCCTGGGGACCGTAGAACGCTGGTCCCCATACAGGGTGGCATGTGAAGGGTCGCAAGCCATAATGATTGCTGGCCATGAGCCAGGAAGCGTTCGAGGAAAACGCGTCACACCGTGTGCCCAGGTCCGGTGGGTTTTGGGGAGATTCCGAATGCTTACGGTTCCAGAGGAGTGGATAGAAAAGCGGCAGGGTCTGTGGAGTCGAGGCTCTGCAAGACCAGGGCACTGTAGGTGGAATGAATGGGCCCAGTCCCGACAAGCTGGGTTTGAGCCCGTTTTGGGCAGCGTGTTGCCATTTTTTGCACCGCAAACGGTGGAGGGAATGGACCTGGGGGGAAGGGTATGGTGAGCATTCACGGTGCCACACTGCCATCCAGAGAAACTTGTTTGGTGATCTGGCGACGTTTGCCCTGTGGGGCCATGGGCAGAGGCTTTTGGAAATGAATTCGGGGTGCTAGGTGCACAAGCGACAGTGCCGCTGGTGATCGGAGCCCTCTGGGGCAAGAATGCTGGGGCAGCCCACATCCAGGAGGACCGTGAAAGCCCAAGCCCAGGCACAGGCCCACAGGGACAGCCAGGACGCCTGTGGGTCCTTTCCAGGAAGTGGTGGCTGGGGAGGATGGAGGCGGCCATGTCTGGGTGGTCCCTAGTGGAGGCCATTGCTGTGGAGCTTTGGGCTCTGGACTGTGGGCGTTTCTCCCGGTACTCATTTCCTTGAGCACCACAGGCGCATCCGCCTTGGGGCAGGAAAGGGCCCAGAGACCCTGGGGACAAAAGACAATACATCCCGGGGCCCAGGATGACCTCTAGCAGCCCTGCACTTTGGCAGCGATTCTGGTCCGTGCTGGCGGGCGTTGGTGTGGCCTTCCTTCCTGAGGAGCGAGATCGGTGGGCCAGTCACCACGTGGTCCCCAACAACTTGACATCTGCTGCCCTCCTGCGTCTCTGCTTGCATGTGTCCACTGCCACCACTACGGGGCTGGGGTCTTAGCCCGAGGCCGTTCTCCCTGGTGCTCATTTGTTCTTTGGTCACTTCCATTGTCCCTGCTGCTTTGCTGCTGCTGCTTCTTCCACTTTAGAGGGCAGCAGGACTTGGCTCTGGGGTCAGTAGCAGACGCATGACATTGGCGGTGCTGGTGGGCTCCCACTGGGCGGGATGAGGGCCTTTCAAGATGGCCCAGGTCTAGGGAAGCCAGGAGCATCCAGAAGCAAAGGCCCATGAGGCTTGGCCCAAAGAGGGCCTGCTGTGCCCTGGGAAGGCCTGGTGGGGCATCCACCGCCCCCACAGCCACCAGCGCTGGGTAGTACACCTCAACCTGATGCTTCCTCTCCTGAACCGAGCCGAGCCGGAGTGACTGGGTCCGGCATAATGTGGCCTTGCAGTCGGGTGGTATGCCGGACATGTACTTTTGAAGGAAGCAGTCTTGTACATGAGGAAGAAGGCCGTTCTCCTGTGCATTTTTGTTCCTGCATGAGTGTCAAGAGCCAGTGTCCCCAGGGATTGTAAGCGCGGGTCTTGAGGGCTGTCAATCACCCACTCGCCATTTGCAGAATTCAAGAATGGGAAGACAACTAGCCAAGTCACTGGAATTGACAGTGGGATGTCTTTGTTTCCTAGGGGTGAGAGTACGTCGAGGAAGAACAGTGCAGTGTCCGGCCTGTGATCCCTGACTCCTTGGGAGAATGGCATATTCATCAGGGTGAAAAGGCAGCCATGCTCCCGATGGCTAAACACTGCTTCATTCCAGCTGAAACCACACACATGTCCTCGTGTCCCCCGTGGGCCCCTCTAGGCACAGGATGCCATGCCTCCATGCATTCGCCTTTCACCTCCACACTCTTTGGCTATTTTTTGTGGGCTGTCATTCCGAGGATAATAGCAGATTGACCCTGCATCAGAGGCCTGGCCGTGCCTTTGGGAACTGATGTGTGTCCAAGGGCTGGCCCCATGTGCCTCAAGGTCTTTCCATCACACCCACCCCTCTCATTCTCCTCAAACTTTATCTCACATATCTATGCCATCCTTCATTCTTCTTTTGGTATGAATGCAAGTTCGTGCTGTCTTGGAGATCAAATAAATTATTTAAACACACTCGAGTGATAGACCAGTAGGGGAACAGAAGCATGATCTGGGGTGGGAGATAAATAAGGACACAGTTTATCGTGGGGTTGGAAACATATTCCGTGGAGGTAATGGTCTGAAAATGCCTGGAAAGGCAGATGTGGGGATGCTGTGTGTCCTAATGTTGATTCGGCATGATCCTGGGAGCCAGGTCAAGGGACATATGTCCTATGTGCCAGTGCCAAGAGCTCTCTCAGTTCTACTGTACTTCAACCATGTGACTGGAAAAAGTGTCCACCACAGATTGGGCACCACTCTTTTGGAGGAAGGTCTAACCCTTCTTTATCTATGGCATATTTTTTCTTTTTCAATTGATTCATTGTTAGGAGGTTTTCAAGATAAAATATATTGAAGAACAGAGATAGATAAAAAGAGTTAAGGTATAAAAGGATGGTCTGTGGATAAGAGACAAAATAATACACTTTTTCATTGGGAATTCTAAATGTGTGTTGGCTTGGGCAAGGAGTTATTGCTCTGGAAAGGAAGCATCTGGGATGTAGTGTGTTCCTTGTTGACTGTTTATAATCCTGGAGCTTGGGTCCTGAGACATATGTCCTCTCTCCTGTGGTCTCCAGGGAGTTATTTCAGAGTGAGGTCTTGTGCAAGCAAATCAAGAGACGGTTCCCCCAGGGGCCAAAGCTCTTTGGAAGCATGAGGCAGGCCTGGCCCAGGGACCAGTAGATTCCTGGAAACAAGTCAGGCACAGGATGAGGTGGACAACCATAATGCCTGGTGAGTCATTTCCAGAAAGTGGAGGCTTGGGAGACTGGCGGAAGCCATGTCTGAGGAGGACTAGCAGAAGCTGCTGCCAGGGAGTCCAGGCTCTGGGCTGTGGGCATATAGCCTGGTGTCCATTCCCTTGAGAGCAATGGCAGATTGTTCTAGGTGTGTCCCAGGCTTTTGTAGTTTCCCTCAATCACAGAGAATAACCTCTATCACCCATGCATTTCTGTCATGTGGTGGCCAGTGCTGGCGTGTTCCTCCACCCTAGGAAGATGGGTCAGCTGTTCCCTGGGTAAGATACGTTTGACCCCAGGCCCAGCCTAGCTGAGATCTGTTGTCCTTCTACAATTTTTCCTGGTTAAATCCATTGCCCTGAAGAGGAGGCTAGACTCTTAGACTAAGGCCGTTCTCCATGTTGCTTATTTCTGCTTTGGGGCCTTCCAGCATCACATCTTGTGCTTCCTGGCTTTCAGCTATGTGGGCAAAAGGTCTTTCCAGGTCCCCACAAGCTCAGGAAGGCAAGAGCATCCAGAAGGTAGTCTACATGGGGCTCAGCTTATGGAATGCACTGCATTTCAGATATAACTGCTGGGTTATGCACAGGCCACATAGCCAACGGTGGTAGGCAAAGATGACTGCCACTGTGCCTCTCCCTCCCTGCCCTGCCGTTGAAGTGAGTCCCATAGGAGGAATCTTGCCAGGTCCATCTTGGTATGTGGGGCTAGAGGTTACAGGACATGTCCCCCTTGAAGGAAGCAATCTAGTAGAGGGGCTAGGGCCATTTTTCTGTGTTTTCTTTCATTTCCAAGATTGTCTTGGGTGGTGTCTCAAGTGACCAGAGGCACATGTCTCAAGGGGTGTTGCTCAGTCCCTATTTGTAGAATTCAAGAGTTGCAAGGGCTTTAGAAGAGGCATTAGAAGTGAAAGTAGGATGGCTGTGTTTCTCCAGAGTGGAAGGATATGGAGGAACAATGATGAGGTGGTTAGTCCCTGCGGCCTGACTCCTTGGGAGAAGAGTGTCCTCTTGCGAGTTAAATGGTAGCACCATTTTGAGAAGGGTGGATGCTTTTCTGTTTTACCTGAATTCAAAGAAACATCCTCTTGTCTACGTTTGTCCCCTATGCCTGCATGCACACAGATACCATGAAAACACACATTCACCTTCCATTTCCACACGCTTTTGCTTTTGTGCATGGGTTGACCCTTTGAGGTTGAAGAGAAGATGATCATCACAGTGTGACCAGCCTAGCTGTGGTTTCAAGACTTGCGGAAGGTTTTTCAGTGTTCATGGTGGTCTCCAGAGAGCTGGTGGCATGTGCCTTGCACTCTTTCCATTTCTCATGATGTCTCTCAGTCCACTCAAACCATTTCTAATGTGTTTAATTGCATATGTTGTCTTTTTGGAGTAATGTACTAACATGGAATTCTGAAGACAAAAAAATTGGGGGGGGCTCAGATTGATGATCAGTAGTTAGAGAGAAAAAAGCAATACTGTTTTGTGGGGAATTCTAAACAGAGGGACTTGAGATGAGGCTAGCGAGGCAGCAGTTTAAATGCAGGGTAGACTGACTGAGTGCACTGGCTCAAGCCTGTAATTCCAATACTTTGGGAGGCTGAGGCCATGGGACTGCCTGAGCCAGGGGTTTGAGACCAGCCTGGGAACCTTGGTGAAAACTTGTCTCTACAATAAATCCAAAAATTAGCTGGGCGTGGTGGCATGCACCTGTAGTTCCAGCTACTTGGAAGGCTGAGGCAGAAGGATCGCCCTAGCCCAGCAGATCGAGGCTGTGGTGGTCTTGAGTGTGCTACCACACTCCAGCCTGGGTGATGGATTGAGCAAATAAATACATGCAATGTGGTTTTACTTGTGTCTCTGTGTGATCCTGGGCGCAGTGGTCCTGGGCCTTTTTCCCTTCTGCAGGTGTTGGGAGGCCTACTTTTATTGTGCCCCATCATATTGACAGGGAGAAAATGTTCATCACACAATAGGCACCACTTTCTGTGGAAGAAGATGCATACACTTGAGTGTTGCCTGTCTAGTGGTAGCTGATAACACATATGAGTCCTCTTAGAGACCCTCAAGATGAGGGGGACAGCCAGAACACCTGGTGGGTACTGTCCATGGAGTGGACCATTGAGGGACTGGTGTCAGGCATATTTGAGCCGAACACCTGGGGGACTTAACCAGGTGAGCCCTGCCTGGATGCTGTGGGAGTTTTTCTTTTTTTTTTTTAATTGACCTTTTTATTTATTTATTTTTTTTGAGTTGGAGTCTCACTCAGTCACCCAGACTGGAGTGCAGTGGCCGCTCCGAACCACCGCAGCCTCAACCTGCTGGGCTCCGGTGATCCTTCCGCCTCAGCCTTCCAGGTAGCTGGAACTACAGGTGCACGCTACCACGCCTGGCTAATTTTTGATTTATTGTAGAAATTAGGTCTTGCCAAGTTGCCCAGGTTTCACTTTTATAAAAAATGAACCCGCAGGCTGAGGTAATTCACTCACCTCGGCCTCCCAAAGCACTGAATTACAGGCTGAGCCACCAAGCCCGACTTGTGGGAGTTTTTCTGTCTGTTGTTTTCACAGAATGGTTGGGCTGACCATGGATGGTCCTTTTCCCTGGGATGTTCCCATGGTCACAAAGAGGAACTAGATATACAACTGATCATTTTGTTATATACCTATCAGTTGTGTGAAGTCAGTGTGTGATCTTCAACTTTTCTCAAAGTCTGGGCCCAAAATACTGTTGGGCAACTGTACCTTCAATTCATACTGTTTGATTAGCTGTTCTGTGACCTGTAAAGAAACAGAAATATTATTGAATACGTTTGGCAAAGATACACTTAATTTTTTCCAAGTTACATTTTTAAAAATGTATTGTAGAGATGAGGTCTCGCCAAGTTGCTCGGGCTGGTCTCGAACCCATGGACTCAGGGAATCCACTCACCTTGGCCTCCCAAAGTACGAGGATTACAGGCTGAGCCACCGAGCCTGGCCCAAGTTACATTTTCAAACACTGTTTCATATACAGAAAATGCAGCAATAAAAATCCTTTTCAGCCTATAGACTCTTTTAGGAGAAAATACGCCTAAGCCTGAACATGATGTAGATGTTATAGGGCAAAACCTCTTTTGACTGTAATCAATGTGATTAATTGCTTCATAGTGTAATGTCCTAGCATTCAAAGTTGTGGTCAGATACTGATCAGCTGGGCGCAGTGGTTCACGCCTGTAATCCCAGTACTTTGGGAGGAGGAGGCAAGAGGATTGCCTGAGCCCAATGATTCGAGACCAGTCTGGGCAACAAGTGAGACCTCATCTCTACAACCAATCAAAAAATTAGCTGGATGCGGTGGCACATGCCTGTAGTTCCAGCTACTTGGAAGGCTGAGGTGGAAGGATCACCTGAGCCCAGCAGGTCGAGGCTGCTGTAGCCGTGAGCGTGCCACTGCACTCCATCCTGGGCAACAGAGCGAGACTCTGACTCAAAACAAACAAATAAGCAAACAAACAAAAGATATTGATCATTTTTTTCTGCTTACTTATTATCCCTGAGGTAAAGGAAATAAACAATAGGATATGCCCATATTCACTGATACAGATGTGTTCTCCTACTTTATGTTGTTGATTTTAGTGACAGTTTACTATTTTGATATAGAATGTCAATCAATAGTTTGCATTTTGTACACGTTATTCAAGCTGCTATTTACAACTAGAAAACTGGACTGAGACATTCATGTGAAAAAAAAACAAACACGAAATTAGACCAAGAAACAGTAGAATCATGGGTTAAGCTGTTACCTATACTTATGCTTAGAACTAGAGTCTCACCTAAAAGTTCACTCCACTTGTGTCTTTTTCAAATGTTGTATGGTCATCCATTCTTCAGCTCTGACGTATCACAGGATAGAAAATCCTTGCAAATAACCCAGCATGTTATTAACTTGGAACAAGTGCAAAAAGCCATTCAAGATTATATTAACCAAATTCTCCCAGGTCCAGTCAAAACTCCTTTTACACTACCAGTTCAGCCTGGAGATTTAGTTTTACTTAAAACAAGAAAAGAAGACTCTCCAAAGGATCAGTTCCAAGTGAAGTGGAAAGGGCCCAATCAGGTTCTTCTTAGCACACCCACTGCTGTAAAATTTCAGGGAATTAATAGTTGAGCATACATATCTAGAGTTAAACTTATGCCTACTGAGTCTCCACAGGCCAAGAAAACTGTCACAAGCTGAACAGCCGTTCTACTCCTGTGAGCAGACGGAAGGCCGGAAACTCCTCCTCTGGCAAGAACCAGACCAAAATGGTAAAGGACACCAAAAGTGTACATTTAGAAATAATTGAGCAATTTCATGCCTCCAGCATCGTCATGCAAAGATTGCAACTGGTGCCTGCAAGCAATGCCACCACTGAAACAGATCTGGATGCCTTAGATCAGACAGAGAGAGATTTTTTATCTCTGGTTGGCCAGGTGGATGCCCATTGCCAGCTTTGCAGAAGTTACAGAAGACAGACCTTCCCTCCTTTGTCCCCCTCCCATGATTAGGGGATCAAAAATCTCTAGAGGAGGAGGAGAGGCCAGGGTAGTTAGTACATTTTAGTCATACATAGGTACATTTCTTGTAGGCAGGTTTGAGGAAGCGTTCAGACATTTTTTTCTTACCACATCCTTACTGCAGGCCAGGTTGGAATGTGGACCCACCAGTCCACCCTAGCTCCTCAGCTAATCAAAAGAAAATCCCGAGCCGGGCTCGGTGGCTCAGCCTGTAATCCCGCGCCTTTGGGAGGCTGAGGTGAGTGGATTGCCTGAGCCCGCGGGTTCGAGACCCGCCTGGGCAGCGAGACCTCATCTCTACAGTAAATAAAAAAAAAAATCAGCCGGGTGTGGTAGCGCATGCCTGTAATTCCGGCTACTCGGAAGGCTGAGGCGGAAGGATCGCCGGAGCCCAGCAGGCGAGGCTGCGGTGGCCGGGAGCGGCCACTGCACTCCAGTCTGGGCGACAGAGTGAGACTCCAATTACAAAAAAAAAAAAAAAAGAAAATCCCATCAGATGTAAGAATAGGACAGTCCGACCTTTCAGTTCATGGTTTAGTATAATATTCACTAAAAATCCTTCAGATTCCCAGTTGAAGGTAAAAGGCTCAGCCAACCCCTTAACTAATCAAAACCATAAAAATGATAATAAGACCACCCCTCCTCCCATCAAAAATAGGCAGTTACCTGTGCTTCATCCTCTTTATCGGATCAACTATTGTGAAATTTTTTCAGGGTTTTAGTTGAGAGCAAAAGTGAGGGTCTTTTATGGAGAGACCTGTGCATGTTGGGTCTTTCTGGCATGAATCTCCCGCTTTCTGTCTCTTCTTGCTAATAAACTTTGTTTTAAAACTTTGGTGGCCACTCAAAATCATTTCAGGGTTGAGTCAAAGAGCCCATGAGTTTTGTGCTGTACTCCACCCAACATCAGTGGGATTGCTTGATCATATAATAGTTCTATTTTTAGTTTTTTTGAGAAACCTGCATAGTTTTCCATACTGTACTAAGTTACATTTCCAACAACAGTATGCAAGAGTTCCCTTTTCTTCACATCCTTGCCAAAACTTATTTTTCATCTTTCTGCTAATACTAATTTTAGGCTGAGTGCAGTGGCTCACACCTGTTATTGCAGCTCTTTGGGAGGCTGAGGCGGGAGAATTCCTTGAGCCTAGGAGTTTGAGACCAGGCTAGGCAACATAGTTGTCTCACCAAAAAAAAAATTAGCTGGGTGGAGTGGTGCATGCCTGTAGTCCCAAGCTACTAAGAAGACTGAGGTGGGAGGATTGCTCGAGTCCAGAGTTCAAGGCTGCAGTGAGCTGTGATTGTACCACTGTACTCCAGCCTGGGTGACAGAGTTAGAGCCTCCTCCCCTCACCCCCACTGACTAAATAAAAAAAAAGTTCATTTAAAAAGATGTGAGGTAATATGTCATTATGGTTTTAGTTTGCATTTTCCTGATAATTAGTAATATCGGACATTTTTTTGTAACCTGTTGACAATTTGTATGCCCTCTTTTATATGCATCTGCATATACTTCTTTCCATGTTATGGCTAAATAATAAGCCATGGTATAAATATACAATATTTTGGTTATTCATTCATCAGGTGGACATTTGGGTTGTTCCCCTTTTTGGGCTTTATAAATAATGTTGCTATACACATTCATGTACAAGGTTTTGTATAAACATTTTCAGTTCTCTTAGTGGTATGTATACTTAGGAGGTGAACTGTTGGATCACGTAACTTTAATTTCTTTGTGTAAGTGCCAAGCTGCTTTCCACAGTGGTTGCTTCATTCTAATTTTTCACCAGGAGTGGGCAAAAGTTTCATTTTCTTCACCACTTACATTTCCATTTTATTTTTATTCTAGCTGTCTTAGTAAGTGTGAAGTGTGTGTACTAGTGGTTTGTCCTAGTGGTTTTGATTTGTATTTGCCTACATGACTAGTGATATTGACCACTGTGCTAGTTGGTCATTTGCATGGAGAGAGAAAAGGATTTGCAACATGAGAGCCTGGATTGTGTAAATTCACCCTGTGCAACCCTGGTTCCCTTTGGTAAAGCAATTTAGCCTTGTGAACCTCAGTTTTCTGTCACAATGAGTAGTTATTGAACCTGTGTTTGTTCCAGGAATGGGGACAAGAAGAAAGATGTGACTAGGTTCTCTACACCAGGGGACGGCGATTACTGCCTTTAATGAAGGAGAAAAAAAATAACAGGAATCCATGGAGGAATACTTAGATTCACAGTTCAGGGCTTTGTTATGGAATTCAAGGAAGCTCTTTACAATTTTTCTTATTTACAGGATTGGAAAGTTGGGGTCATTTACACTCCCCTTACCAGTTGAAGACTACTGGAATTTGGAGATCTTTTGTTTGCCTGAAATGCAAAAAATGCAGCTACCTCGTTATAACAAGACACATCAGGTGCCTCATTCTTCTCTCCCTGAAACCGCCTGTATAAAATTATCTTTCTGGCTGGGTGTGGTAGCTTATGCCTGTAATCCCAGCACTTGGGGAGGCTGAGGCAAGAAGACTGCCCGATCCTAGGAGTTTGAGACCAACCCGGGCAAGATGACCAGACCTCATCTCTACAACAAAACCAAAAAATTAGCTGGGCGTGGTGGCATGCACCTGTAGTCCCAGCTACTTGGAAGGCTGAGGCGGAAGGATCACCTGAGCCCAGTAGATCAAGACTACAGTAGCCATGATCGTGGCACTGCACTCCAACTTGGGCAACAGAGTGAGACTCCGACTCAAAAAATTACCTTTCTCTCCTGATCTTGACCCCTGGGAGAGGGGCAAGGCTAATCAACATAATCTTTTTTAAACAATGGACCTGGTGGGGTGCAGTGGCCCAGGCCTGTAAGCACAGCACTTTGAGAGGTCAAGGCAAGAGGAATGGCTGAGCCCAGGGATTCAAGACTAGCCTGGGCAACTTGGCGAGACCTCATCTCTACAATAAACCAAAAAAATTAGCCTGTAGTTCCAGCTATAGGCTGAAGGGAATGAATTGCCTGAGCCCATCAGGTTAAGGCTGTGGTAACCATGACCATGCCACTGCACTGTAGCCTGGGCAACAAAGTGAGACTCTGACACAGGAAAAACAGAATAACAAGGGGCCTGAAATTTCTTGAGAAGACAAGAAGTCATTTGAAAGACAAGAGTAACTTCAATCTCTAGGGTTCACTGCTCCCTCTATACCTTCAGGACTGCCTCTGTAATGGCTCAGGGTGGGGGGAGGTAGTTCTCGATGGTCAGGACAATTGTTTTATAGACTGAAATCTTTTACAGACTTTGTTCTTTGGCAGATCTAAATTCCTATCTGGGTCCAGAGCTCCAGGAAGTCCTCTACTGGTCACAGGGCCCCAGGAAGACAATCTCAACACCCCCAATGACATCATCAACCAATCAACATCCCCTGTCCCTCTACCCACCAAGTTCCCTTTAAAAACCTTATCCTCAGCTGAGCTTGGTGGCTCAGCCTGTAATCCCACACCTTTGGGAGGCTGAGGTGAGTGGATTGACTGAGCCTGCGGGTTCAAGACCCGCCTGGGCAGCGAGACCTCATCTCTACAATAAATAAATAAATAAAAAATCAACCGGGCGTGGTAGCGCATGCCTGTAATTCCGGCTACTTGGAAGGCTGAGGTGGAAGGATCACCGGAGGCCAGCAGGTCGAGGCTGCGGTGGCTGGGAGCGGCCACTGCACTCCAGTCTGGGCGACAGAGTGAGACTCCAACTCAAAAAAAAAAAAAAACCTTATCCTCTGGCTGGACGCAGTAGCTCAACCTGTAATCCCAGCACTTTGGGAGGCAGAGACAAGAGGATTGCCTGAGTCCAGGGGTTTGATACCACCCTGGGCAACTTGGCAAGACCTCATCTCTACAATAAATCAAAAAATTAGCCTTCCAAGTAGCTGGATCCACAGGCACGTGTGGTAGCATGTGCCTGTGGATCCAGCTACTTGGAAGGCTGAGGCGGAAGGATCAACTGAGGCCAATAGGTTGTGGCTGAAGTGGCCGTTAGCATGTCACTGCACTCCACCCTGGGTGACAGAATGAGATTTCAAATAAAAAAACAGATAAAGGAAAATAAAAATAACTAAAAACCTTATCCTCTGAATCTTCAGGTAGGTGTTTTTTGAGCAATTTCCCCTCCTCGCTTAGCTGTTTTGCAAGGGAAATAGCCCTGCCCAAACAGCAAGTGATGAGTGAGGAAAAAACGGATTGTGAATTAAGGCCTAAGCCCAAACCCCGGAGTATCTGGTCAGCAGATTTTTATGGGGGGGGAAGGGGTGCACTGATATTGTGAAGATCTGTTGGGGAAAATTGGAAAGCAGGCAGGAAATTTGGAGGAGTTAGAGTCCTCAAAAGGCAATTGTGCTGGAGTTGATGCGGAGACTGTGAATTTCTTTTAAAAGTTTTTTTTTCCCTTTTTTGTGAGCGGATACAATGATTGGTGTTCTGGACAGGGGTGAATTAACTTCTCGTTTGAAATACTTCTGTACTTACAAAGATTTATTTTTCAAAAAAATAAGCAAGGATTACACTTGTCAAAAAAATGATCAACAGTATCTCCTTACGTTCTACCTTTTAATAAACAAAAAACCACAGACCCATGGGCTTAAGGAGCTTTATAGACTATTATCCCCCCTTCTTTTCACAGGTGTTGAGTCTGTAGCTTTTTGTTGTTGTTTTGTTTTTGTTGTTATTGTTGTTGTTTTGAGTCAGAGTCTCACTCTGTTGCCCAGGCTGGAGTGCAATGGCATGCTCACGGCCATTGTAGCCTCAACCTGCTGGGCTCAGGAGATCCTTCCAGCTTAGCCTTCCGAGTAGCTGGATCCACAAGTGCACACCACCATGCCTGGCTAAGTTTTTGAATTACTGTAGAGACGAAGTCTTGCAAGTTGCCCAGGCTGGTCTTGGACCCCTGGGCTCAGGCGATCCTCTCACCTCAGCCTCCCAAAGTGCTGGGATTACAGGAGTGCCTGACTGAGTCTGTAGTTTTAAAAAAGATCTTTATTTGCACTTCTCTTTGTCTTTTGGGAACAAGGAGCTAGAAGAGACCACTCTGTCAGGTACTGTATGAACATAGATTCTTTTCTCCCTATACTTGGCTTCTTTCTGTTCCCTTCCTTAGGGAGCAGCCTCTAACCAAGGCTGGTCTCTGAAGGGTATGCATATTCTCAGTAAGGAGTCATGGGATGCAAGTGACGGAGCAATGCTGAGAACAGTGTTTACCCTTAATCAATGTAACTGTAAATACCACATAGCAATCAGAATAATTAACTTGATTATAAAAACTGCTTGCTGTACTGTCCCAAGGAGCAGATTCTTCACTGACCAACCACTGTTGGTGACTCACATAAGTTTTACAAAGTCTTTCCCTGCTGGACCGCCAGGTGACTTATTTGGAATAGGTAAAGAATATTACATGCAAGCCCTCTCAGATTTGGGGTTACCATGTTATAATTGGTGTAGTTGGGGAGAATATTCCAGAGAAGCTTTCCTTGTAGAGGCTGTGAAAGAGACAGAGGAGGGAAGGAATGTCACTGGGGGAAATACCAGTGTTTTGGCCCAGTCCAACAAACCAGCTGCTAACCCTCACAGACCAATTGAGTATGAGAGCCAGTAAACTGAGAAAAGACTTATTATTTGCCAGGCAAAGAGAGAGAGCGAGAGTTAGGTTAATGCCTTGAAAACCACTGCATCCCTGAACAAAGGAGCCAGGGGCATTATATAGAGTTTTAAGAAATCATTATCTAGGTTATATAAGACCCTCGAGGTGTGAGACTCATGCAGTGCTCCCATAACCTAGAAATATCTGGTCGTCTTCAAAAGTGGGCTGACGCTAGGGGGTGTCAGGGAGTTGTGCCACTGGTTATTCTTTTTTCTCAATGGGTGGATGATTAGCCTGGTTGACAAGGTCAATCCTGCAATTAAACCTGAAGGTATAAAATAGAAAAGGGGGTAGGTGCCTTCCAAGGGCAGAAAAACATGTGCACTTTTAAATTCAAGCCGCTTTTTCTGTTATGTTTGATTTGAACTACAAAATAAGCCCTCTATTACTAAACTTAACAATAAAGATAAATAAAAATAATGGCTTTTTCTGGCCTGTAACACCAGAGTGGACCTCTGGTTCAATGTGGCTGAAGTTGCTGGCTCGATAGATAGTTGGGGGCCACTGAGTGAGTATGGAAACACCCCCAAAAAACTGGCTGACCTGCGGGAATTATTGGAAGCAGTTGATGAGAAAGAATAATTTCAGAAGGAAAAAGATAACCATGCAGTCACAGTGGCTGTGGGATGGCCCCTGCTTTGCATTCTCCGAGTGGCTACTGAACAGGAGATACCCACTACAAGTCAGGTGCAAAAATGTTTAAGATTGAAAAGACATGCTCAGTTAACTCAGGCAGAAAGCAGAATATCTATCTGTGCTATCCTCACTAGTTGGTCCGACAGTACAAAGGGCCACACCAGCGATAGCAGACCTGGGAGAAGCAGGTATGACTAGGTGACTAGGACAGAAATGAGTTTACAAGGTGAAAGAGAACCCAAAAGGGAAAAAAAAGCTGTGAAGACTCCCATAAAGGTAACCCACCAGCAAAGGTAAGTAGATTTAATAAAGGCAGGGGTGGATCCCAACAGGAATAAAAAGCAATGCAATGTAATGTTGATGGGATTATGGAAACAACTCCCCAAAGAAAAGCACTATCAACCTATCCCTGAAAAGAGGGCTGAAGTCTGGGTACTAGAGTGAATCCCCAGTAAAAAAGTAGGTTTCCCCTTTGAGGATACAACATGTAATGAAGGCAAAGATCATGGTATGGTCACTTGCCCCTTAGGTTGAGTGAAGAGCTCTCTCAGAAGATGATGGCCTTCTGTCCTGGCCCTAGTCTCAGAACTGGGGGTGGCCAAGATACAAGGGACATCCGAGACTCCTCCATAATTGGAGGCCACATGTTAAGCTCGCTATATACTGAACCCCAAGGAATATACAAAAAGGTAATAGCTTTGGTGGATACTGGAGCAGAATGCATCCAAATATATGGAAACCCAAACACATTTGAAGGGCCTGTAACCACTATAGATGGGTATGGTGGCAAATCAATCAAAGTTAAGAGGGTGATGCTAACCCTGCACATGGGTTGCCTACCCCCCCAGACCCTATCCTGTATATATGTGTGTATATACACACACACACACACACACACATACATATATATACATATCTCCTATAAAGGATTACAAACTGGGAATTGTGCTAGAAGGGATATGGTTAGAAACCAGTGCTGGCGAATTTTGCCTGCAAGTAAGCGTGGTTAAAGCTGTAAAGCTGTAATCAGAGGACATGTCAAACACCTGCCTGTGGTCCTGCCAGTACCATGGTGGGTGATGGCTACCAAACAATACCACTTACCCTGGTGAGCACAAAGAAGTAGGAGAAACCATACAGGAATTGGCAAAGGTTAATATGATCTGCCATGCTCATGGCCTCTGTAATTCTTCGGTATGGCCAGTAAGGAAACCAGGTGGTACCTGGAGAATGAAGCTAGATTACTGGGGATTAAATAAAGTTATAGCCCCTCTGGCATGGTGCTGTACCCAATATCGCTGATATTCTGGAACAATTAGGCACAAAATTGGGCGCATGCTATTTTGTAGTGAATTTGGCTAACGCTTTCTTTAGTGTTGACATTCATGCAGGTTGTGAAGACCAGTTCACATTCACCAGGGAAGGAAGACAATGGACGTTCATGTTGCTGCCAGTTGGGCATTTGCAGAGCCTTACATTATGTCACTGGAGGGTCATTCAAGATTTGGAAAACTGGAGGTGACCTGCATCAGTGACTCTATTTCATTGTATAGATGATATATTGCTAAACTCTGATTCTCTTATTACAGACCTAGAGAAGGAAGTATCCCAGCTGACTGAACACTTGCAGGGAAAAGGATCATCAGCTATTATTGATAAGACCCAGGCTTTTCCCCACCCAACAATGCCCAAACAGCTACAAGAGTTTTGGGGCTTGTTGGGGTATTGGAGGGCATTTATCCCACATTTAGCACAAATAGTATGACCCTTATATAGATTAACCAAAAAAGGATCCCAATGGGACAGGACAGAAGAGTGCCAGTGGGCATTCAGTGCTGCCAAAAGTGTTAATGGGTGCCATCAAGGCATCGGGCATTCTAAACCAATCCCTACTCTATGAACTGGATGTGATATTACCCAGGAATTATATGATTGGGGGATTTGGCAGCAACCGGGGAAAGTTCAACTTGCCATTGGTCTTTGGTTGCAGAATTGGAAAGGCGCCAAAGCCTGCTACAGGCCCATTGAATAGCAGGTCACCACAGTGTATCAAGCTTTCTTGGAAGCAAAGCCCATCACCAGACAAGCCCCAGTAACAGTGCACACCGCCCTGCACATAGCAGAATGAATCCATGACCTGTCATGGGCCCCACAGTGCGGCCACGCAGATGATGACCCTATCCAAATGGCGAGCATATCTACATCTATAGCAGTGTAGCAAGCTCTCCATAAGTCCACTAAGTCAGGAACTGCAGCAGCTCCTAGGACCAAAAATGTTTATCAGTGCAGGGGAGCAACTGGTAGAGCAAACAGTTATCACCCCATCACCCATTAGGGAGGGAATACCACTGGTACATGGACAGATCATGTCAGGGGCAACCCCATCAATGGCGAGCTGTTGCATGGCAGCCAAAAACAGTCTATCTGGATGGAAGATGGGACTGGGCAAAACAGTCAGTGGGCAGAGTTGTGGGCAGTATGGTTGGTGATACCCAAAGAGACAGGCCCACAGACAATTTGCACAGACAGCTGGGCAGTGTTCAAAGGACTAACACTGTGGATGCCACAATGGCACCAGCAGCAATGGATAATCATGAACAATGAGTGGTAACACTCATTGCCGGACAGGACGACCCAATTGCATAAAGCAATCCATGCTTTCAATGAGAGACCCTGTGCAGGCCATTCAGCACTCCAAGACAAGCTGATGCAACTGTGGGCAATGCCCCTGAGGACACAAATACGGACACAAGAATAATCCTTGCAACCAAGCTGGGGAATTGAGTATAACCTGTTGCTGCCCACCCTACAAGACACAGTACCTAGAGATAATATTTTCCATTGACCCTGGGAAGTTCAATCTGAACCCCACTGGTGTCCTCTGATGACTCCCTGGGGAGAAGGGATAGATCATAATTTATTCATCCTATGGTTATGGGAAACTGACCAAACTGTTAAATGTAATAACCTCAGGTATTAAATACTCAAACACACCCACTGTCCTTTCATATCATGGACAAGATAACTCCTGGGCTTGATAAGGCATGGTATTCTAACATCGTAACATTCCCCAAAGTATTGTGATGTTGTCACAGAAGAAATGTTGCTTGGGTTTTACCAGATAAACAGAATTCTTTTTTTCATTTTTAATGAGATTTAAGAGGGAGAGCACTAACACTACCTGAACAAGAAAAAACACTATTTTTATACATAAAAGATGGATATGCCGGGCTCGGTGGCTCAGCCTGTAATCCCAGCACATCGGGAGGCCGAGGCGAGTGGATTGCCTGAGCCCGCAGGTTCCAGACCCACCCAGGCAACTTGATGAGACCTCCGCTCTGCAATAAATCAAAAATTAGCCAGGCATGGTAGCGCGCGCCTGTAGTTCCAGCTACTTGGAAGGCTGAGGCAGAAGGATCGCCGGAGTCCAGCAGGTCGAGGCTGCAGTGGCCGGTAGCGTGCCACTGCACTCCAGTCTGGGCAACGGAGTGAGACTCCAACACACACACACACACAAAAGATGGATAATCAGGATTTACTTTTGCTTGTTCCTCCATGGTATCACACCTAGCCTAAGATCCCTTTTCCAATTAGTTTGGATCACTAAGTTCTTTTTTTTTTATTTTTAAGCTTTTTCATTGTAGCAGTTTTTTTGTTTGTTTTGTTTTGGTTTTTTTTGAGTTGTAGTCTCACTCTGTCGCCCAGACTGGAGTACAGTGGCCGCTCCCGGCCATGCAGCCTCGACCTGCTGGGCTCTGGCGATCCTTCCGCCTCAGCCTTCCGAGTAGCTGGAATTACAGGCATGTGCTACCACGCCCGGCTGATTTTTTGATTTATTGTAGTGATAAGGTCTCGCTGCCCAGGCGGGTCTCGAACCCGCGGGCTCAGGCAATCCACTCACCTCAGCCTCCCAAAGTCGCGGGATTACAGGCTGAGCCACCGAGCCCAGTTTCATTGTAGCAGTTTTGCTATTCAGATCCTGTGCCCTATACTGGATATGCAGGATATGAATGCCATTTCCGACTTGTGTTTCCACCTCAGGAAGCTAGAGGAAGATCAATGTTACATGAAGATTATAAGGGTAGAAAAAGGTAAATGTAGGGGTGGAGTGTCACGTATTATCTGGATATGGACCCTTTCTGGACCTCTGGGTGACTTCTTTGGAATAGGAAAAGAACACTACGTGCAAGCCCTCTAAGATTTGGGGTTACTACATTATAACACCCTAATTTAACAATCATTATCTCTGAGTAGTGCCAGTGATAGTTTGTCTTCATTTTCTGTCATATACATGTCTTAATTTACGAACAATACTTTGCAAGAGGCGCATGCTCTTCTATTGAATAGGTTGGACGCGGTGGCTCAGCCTGTAATCCCAGCCATTTGGGAGGCAGAGGCAAGAGGATTGCCTAAGCCTGGGAGTTCGAGACCAGCCTGGGCAACTAGCCGGACGTGGTGGTGTGCATCTGTAGTTCCAGCTACTTGGAAGGCTGAGGCGGAAGGATCACCTAAGCCCAGCAGGTTGAGGCTGCGGTGGCTACAAGCGCACCACTGCACTCTACTCTGGGCGACAGGAGTGAGACTCCACCTCAAAAAAAAAAAGAAAAGTAAGGAAGATATAAATTTAGGAGACCCATTAGGTAGGGTAAACCTGTAAGTAGTTGTCATTCTTTCAGAGTCAGTCTGGTCTTGGGAACCCCCCCCTCACCTGGAGAGGGAGCAATGAAAGTTTTAATAACAAGAATAGACATTGTTTAAAAGTATACCTAAACTTCTTTAACATCTACGTAGTTTTGGGAATACTGAACAATGAATATTTCAGTTTCTTATTCCATTATAATCATAATTTCTCTATAAATCCATTCTGTTTATATTTGGTTATTTATGAGAAAAGTCACATCCTGTTTATACCTTGGACATAGGTGAAGAAAATATAGATTAGATCATTACTTTTATAGAAACAAAGAACTATCATAAGAAAAAATTACAACAAAATTAGAATCAGTGATTCTAGAAAACAGTACCATCTCTTCTATAAGACAGAATCAGTGATTTGTAGGCAGAAAAGGGTGAGGAAAGCAGGAACAGAGAACAACAACACAAAAAAATGGATTGATATTTCAAAGTTGCTTTCCTTCTAGGGTTAAAACTCAGAGGACAGCCGGGCTTGGTGGCTCAGACAGTAATCCCGTGCTTTGGGAGGCTGAGGTGAGTGGATTGCCTGAGCCTGCGGGTTTGAGACCCGCCTGGGCAACTTGGCGAGACCTCATATCTACAATACATCAAAAAATTAGCCAGGCGTGGTAGCGCACGCCTGTAGTTCCAGCAACTTGGAAGGCTGAGGCAGAAGGATCGCCGGAGCCCAGCAGGTCGAGGCTGCAGTGGCCGGGAGCAGCCACTGCACGCCAGTCTGGATGACAGAGTGAGACTCCAACTCAAAAAAAAAAAAAAGAAAAAACTCAGAGGACTCCCTTATCATGCAGACTTGGGTAAACTGGGCCCTTCTGATTGGCTGCTATGAATCTCCTATCTTTTGGAAAGCTGACCCATTTTAAAGTTCACTTTGATTACCTGGCCCTTAGCAGAAGTAACTTTATTCTGATTTGGTATGGTCTGTTGGGCCTACAGCAGAAGACCTGTCCAAAAAAATGGCCTCCCATATTTCATTTAACAATTTCCTTTTTGGTCATGCTCTCACTCAGGGCATTAGTCCTACTCCCAGTAACCATCATTCTGGTATTTTGGTCCCAACAAGTTATTATGTTCTCATTATCACGTGTGTCTTCCAGCCATAGTGAAACTATTCAGCATTCAGTGAATGGCTGCATTCAGGTATTTTAAACTTTTTGAAAGAATGCAGCATACTAGGAAGACTATTATTATGGCGATCAAAAGAATAATACCAAGTTTAAAGTATGGTTCCTTAGCCAAGGTCCCAATTAACCAAACCACATAAAATCAAATCCATGAAAGAATCAGTCAAAGAATCTACCAGTTTTAACTAAGTAACCTGTTTGTTAATTTTTTTTTCAACAGGATATCTACAATACCTGACATATTTGTCCATCTGCAACAAGAAGGTTTAGCAACTCCACAGACTTTTCCCTGAATTCAAAGAAATCTGTTGTATAGCTATAGCCCTTGCAGTAGCATCTGCTATAAAGACTATTATGAGGGATGAATCTCTGATTATTGCCTCATTTATATTTACTCCATGCCACACACACAAAAAAACCTAACAAATTAAGCCTTATAGCAGAGTTCTTTTTTTTTTTCTGAGTCGGAGTCTCACTCTTTCACCCAGGCTGGAGGGCAGTGGCATGCTCGCAGCCACTGCAACCTCGACCTGCTGTGCTCAGACGATCCTTCTGCCTCAGCCTTCCAATTAGCTGGAACTACAGGCACGTGCCACCACGCCCTGCTAATTTTTTGATTTTTTGTAGAGATGAGGTCTCACCAAGTTGTCCAGGCTAGTCTTGAACCCGTGGGCTCAGGCAGTCTTCTCACTCGGCCTCCCAAAGTGCTGGGATTATAGGTGTGAGTCACTGTGCCCAGCCAGCCGAGTTCTTTTTAACCTACGACCTAAGTTGAGAGAAGTGGACCAGGGTTCTTCTGACTGATTATGGAGTGTTAAGGGTACCATTAAAATTCCTAGCCCAAATACTATGCTTTCAGGGATCATTTCTACAGTGCATAACTAAAGAACTTTCTCTGAACATATAGAGTGTCATAAATAAAAACAATAAGATTCCTAGATCACATTGGCCCTTCATCCTCTACCTGTCAAGGCATGTCAGATCCAACACGCTCATGTTACTGCAGAAACTAAATTCTAATTACAACATTAACCTACCAAGCAAAAGAGGTATGCATAAGCAAGAAAAAAACCGAAGAGGGAGCCGGGCTTGGTGGGTCAGCCTGTAATCCCGCACCTTTGGGAGGCTGAGTTGAGTGGATTGCCTGAGCCCGCGGGTTCGAGACCCGCCTGGGCAGCAAGACCTAATCTCTACAATAAATCAAAAAATCAGCCGGGCGTGGTAGCGCATGCCTGTAATTCCGGCTACTTGGAAGGCTGAGGCGGAAGGATCGCCGGAGCCCAGCAGGTCGAGGCTGCGGTGGCCGGGAGCGGCCACTGCACTCCAGTCTGAGCGACAGAGTGAGACTCCGACTCAAAAAAAAAAAAAAACCGAAGAGGGGTAAGAGTCTCATTATGATAGGAAGTCTTGTACCGACTTGGGAAAAACTATATACAACATGAAGTCATAAACTGCTCAACTTGGTTTACAGTTTAAACATCTCCGGTTATGAAATTGGGCATTTTGGTGGACTTTCTGAGTGGCTCACACATCAGGCACAAGGTGTGTCCCTTGAAATTTACACTGAGTTTAATTCCCCTATTGGGAATAGGGAATATACTGGGAGGAACTCAAATCATTCTACAAAAAAGATACCTGCACACGTATGTTTGTTGCAGCTGTGTTCACAATAGCAAAAATGCTGCCCATCGAAGATCGACTGGATGAAAAAAATGTGGTACATATGCACAATGGAATATTATGCAGTCATAAAGAAGGACAAATATGTGGACTTCGCAGCAACTTGGATGGATTTGATCATACTCAGTGATTTATCACAGAAACAAAGAACTGAGTTCCATATGTTCTCACTCATAAGCTGACCTTGAACAATTATAATGCTATAAGAAAGCAATTGGCAGTAGGGGAAAACTGTCAGGGGAAGAGGGGTGGGATTGGCAGTTGAGGGAAACTGCTAGGGGAGGGAGGGGCATACCTCATCGACAAGGGTACCTACATGATCAATGTTTATATATCTAACCCTGAAATGTACCCCACATCTTTATAATAATAAAAAGAAATTTACACTGAGTTTGTTCAGTTCCAGTCTGTAGGGCTTCAGAGACAGAGTAGTTCTTGTTCTTAGTGATTCCATGTAAGAAAAGTAGGAGAAAATTAGATTGAAGGAACCTAAAATTTAGGATTCAATCCAGTCTGCAGGCAGATAATAAAGCCTCAAAAACAACAGATAAAATTAATGACAGGCATATTCTAGCTTTCTTCAGCAACACTTTTTTTTCCTCTACATTCATCCCTATTTCTACTGAAGATAAGCAGCATAAGACCAATTTGTTTGCAAAATAGCTCTAGTCTCATTAAACATGGCCTGATTATATAAGTGCAGCAAGAACAGTGATTGATCACATGGGTGTCAGAACTTCTTATAAGGAATCTGAGATTGACATTTAAAAACCTCTCAAGTCTAGGAAGCCAAACAAATTGCCACCAGGCTGCTTCTGTAACACCTAAAAACCTGGGTGAATTCCTCTCTCCTCTGGGTCCCTTAGATATCTTGAGGTTCTTGGGCATGCCAGGAAGTGACATTTTTACTCACTGTAAGACTGGGAACCATTAAAGCCAGAAATCCTGTGTATATTCTCAAATACGACGTGCCAGCCAAAATCTTGGCGATATAATCAATGTTTCCAATTATTGAGCTTATGCAAATAATTATATTGCTATAAAATACTAAGTTTCTAAATTATGGGAGGATAAGGTAGGTAGAGAAACTTAAATATTTTAATTCTGTTTACAAAAGTATACATTACCAACTTGTAAGGTATAGATAGCTTCATTAAAAAAAAGCTTCATTACATCTGAAAAATAAAACATTAATATTAAAAAGACGAAAATGTTCAAATAAGAAGTCATTAAAACATTGTCCTTATTAGTTCATTTATTCTCATATTATCAATTTTTGTTCTGCTTGATCTTGGGATAGCACTTTCAAAATGTCATCAATTTCCTCACTAGATTTTTTTTTGGAAATTCTTTCCCCATTCAATGGTATGATTTTAAAGCTGTCAGAAACTTATATTTGTCAGAGTCCTTTCCATAAATTTCCTTGAAGATGAAAACACTTAAGGATTATAGTTGCTTGCAAAAGCTTTCAAGAAGGCTTCAAAATAAAACAACTATTTGTAAATGAGAAGACTTAAAATGGCCATGGTTAAAAATATAATGAGTTCATTATACTCAGCATTTGACAAGGAAATGTGGTTATTTCTGTGGCATATAACTTTTTACCACAGTAACTGAAATTATGTCTAACACTATATCAGGACATATCAGATTTTTAGAAATTTCATATAACTTCAGAAACACTTATCAAACTCATAAATATAAATTGAAAAGGATTTAGTATCACTTATTTGACATTGCTTCCCACATAATTCAACATATAAAACGGAGTTAATTAGTTTAATCTCTTTTCAAAAGTCTTTGGGATGTTCAGGGACTATCTGGGATATTCCAAAGTTAGTTTAAGATAAAAAAGACTTAATTTAGAATTTGATTTTGAGAACTTTGTCAAAAGCATCAAGAGGCTTAGAACACTTGAATACATAAGATAATTCAAAGGCTAATACAGAAAGTTACATAGCTGTAAAACAAAGAAACAAACATGGCCGGGTTCGGTGGCTCAGCCTGTAATTTCAGCACTTTGGAAGGCCAAGGCGAGTGGATTGCCTGAGCCCGAGGGTTTGAGACCCGCCCGGGCAACTTGGCGAGACTTCAAAAAAACTAGCCGGATGTGGTAGCGCACGCCTGTAGTTCTGGCTACGTGGAGGGCTGAGCTGGAAGGATCGGCGGAGCCCAGCAGGTCGAGGCTGCGGTGGCCAGGAGCGTGCCACTGTACTCCAGTTTGGGTGACAGAGTGAGACTCCAATTCAAAACAAACAAACAAACAAACACACCTTAGCTCTTTTAATATTGAGAAGACTCAGTTTTCTCAGGTACTAAAAAGACCTAATAAAAGGCAACATAAAGCAAAAGAAATTGTCTTGCTAAAACACAGAATCTCTCCCTTTTTGGTAGATTATTTTAAAAGGGTAATAAAAAAAAACCCTTACATTCTCATACTCAAACTCTATTTGCACACTATGCCATTAATACCAAAGCTAATTTTAATAGACCGTCATGAATAAATCTGTCCAATCTTACGTTGATCACACATAAAATTTCCTTTTAAAAAATTTCTTTCACAGACTTATGCCTTACATTAATTTAGTTTGTCTGATACTCTTTCTCCTTTTTCACATAACAACAATAAATATAACTTTCCTTACCAAGCATGTCTTACTTTCCTCTCACACACAGTTGTTTCTCTCATTATTTCTAGTCTTAGTTAATTACAAATATTAACTAGAATTTTTAATCCTTAAGAACCTTAATTTCTAGTAAAAACCTAGGAAATAAGCAAGTAACTTAATGAAAACACATTTCATAATTTCTAGAAATAGATGGCTTCCCACAGTATTGTTCTTCAATATGTCATTGGACATATTTACCAACAGACACAAATATCTCCAGTACCTCTTGAATAAATCAAAAGTAGATGAACTCATGTTCCGTAATTAATGTTTCAGCATCTTAATTTGCTTAGAAGTGACCAAAAGTTTAATACATATTTATTACTTAATTTAACATAACTTTAAGATTTCAAGTTATCAAAATTTTTTGAAACCATTTTTAAGTAGATATTTTATAAAATAATTCTTTTTGAAATGTTTACTTATAAACTTTAATCTCACATTTGCCTGATTTACTGGACAGTTATGCTTGAATTATTCATAGAAATTGTATGAGACATTAAACAAAACTTGCCATTAAAAAGTTCAGGAAATACCACCCCCAAATAAGCCACTTCAGTAGATGGATTATCTTGAGTTGAAGTCACTTGAAAAATAGCAAATGGAGAAAGAGGCTTTCTCTGAACTTTCCTTATCTGCCTAAAGACAGATCCTTCAGAAGGAACTTAATAGTCTTTGATCAGAGATTCACTAATCAAGGAAGATTAATAATTCTCATCACAAGAGAAGAGGCTAGAATTTGACACCACATCCAAACATATTTTGTCATAAACCATCATCTATCCTCCTAAGGACCCATTCATTATCTTTCCTTCAAATCATTTACTTTCCCCCTAATTGGCTTATATCTCCCTCCTATAATCTTTATAAAGAGAATACATAAGCTAAACTGCACTGGGTTTTTGGGTATTCATTTTTTCTTCCTGTGTTGCCTCTGTGCAAGCAATAAATCTGTACAAAAAATTCTCATTAACCAAACCCTCAGAGGGTAGAGGGGAAAGTCTTCCCTCCCCTATACCATCATCTTATGTCATTTTATTTTTGTTGACAAATCAGTCAAGTATCAAAAACATCACAGAAGCAAAGAAACTAAAAAGTTAAACATGAATCTTTACTTTATCTTTTTTTTTCTTCCATGACTGGCATGCATCAATTCATTCTTACTGCAGATTTTTGCTCTTAGGTTGAATTTATAGTCCTATGGTCTTACACATCCAGCAGAGATAACACAAACCAGCCTGACCTAGGAAAAAGTGACATTTCTAAAAACATTTCTAGTTTCAATTTACCAGCAATTTTAAAACTAGCTATATTTACCAAAGATCTACCTAAATTACATAAACTTATAAAAACCAAACCAAGTGGTTTTTTTTTTTTTTGGAGAGTTTTATGAATAGTTAATTTATATGAGCATTCATGTATTCCTAAGCCAATTTGACTAGAACTTCCTTGAGAGACTTTATACATGAGTAATACCTTCTGGAGGTGGGAAAATAACACATAGACAAAGTACACAAACACAGACAGATGCAAAGAGCTTATACTCTTAATTATGCTTTTTAAAATTTGCCAATTTCCAAATATTCCCCCCTTTCAGATTACTGTACCAATCTTTCAATTGCCTGTTTCATTGCTGTGTCACCCAGCCAGTGCTAAATTTGCATTTCCAAATGAATGGCTCTTAGAAAATGTACATCTCAAAGGCATGAAACATATATTTTAGGTCTAAATGCCATCATTTTCCCAGGCCTCCCAATTCAGCTTTTGTTTTAACTAGATTACTGAGTTCCAGGAAGAACACATTGACAAATGGGACACATTTTCTATGCCTGGACAACACATAGCATACACAACTCTGAACTAAAGAATTTGTTTAGAATGTAAAGGTGGTTAAAGAAGCAAACCAAGTAAACCTGAAAGTTCAACTTTTATAAAAGCTTTATTTAACTTTTGTCTTTGGGGTGGGATAATAACTAATTAAAAAGGTTAGAGGACTCAACTTTTCTAGTCAATTAGTTGCTTAAGCTTTTCATTTGCTTTTTGTAAGGCGTCCTCTAAAGAGACAAATTTTTTGAAATCTTTTTAGAAGCTTCTGCACATCAATTAAAATAGGCATTCCTGCATAGGTCTCATTTGAGAGTTCTTATTTTCAAATTCACTTCTTAAATAAACAGTCTTGTCCAACTGGAACATTCCACATATTCACCATTCCAATTATAAATTACCTTTAGTAAGACTTTGCCATTTTGGGAAATATTTGCAGTTTCTGGGGCCATATTGAAACATGTAAAAGACAGGCATAGTCAGAAGTTGGAAAACTTAGTTCCTTAGAACTTAAAAATTCTACTTTTACATTGAATCTGGGTCTCTGAGAGCTGAAATAAAAATCTAAGAAAGAAACGTCACAGTGTTCGGTCACGTAATGTTTTCACAATGTTTTCTGTTGCATGGAAATTTTCTTGAGACTGGTGAGTGATCCAGTGTCATCTAATCCAGGTTATCTGCGACTCAGTTTCTCCTATTATGGGAATCAAACAAGTGCTCTAATAGCTTTTAGGTACCCTTTGCATGCTCACCAATATAATATGCTCTTGGCTCTGAGATCTCCTTAACCAACTTATCCAATGATTTCCCCCTACATTAGCGCAAAAGAAAAAGAAATGCAGAGGAACCCAAACCTCTGTGAATTTCCTAAAGGTGGGGACACACACTCCTTTGCTGTAACTACTACAAGCATCATCAGTTCCCTTTAAAACTAGGGCATTTGGGAATGATCCATCTATCACTGCAAATGCTGACAGGTCATATGTCCTCTCACAGCACAAACTAACCCATGGTACTCACATCACAGACAGACACTGGATTCGAAAGTAAAAACTACTGGGGGACTTGACGCAAAAACAGTAGTCTGAACCCAAGAAGGACTTTACTAACAAAAGGTGTCATCGATGCTTTATCTGCATACCTCAGGGGACCTTGGATGTTATCAGCAGTCTCAGCTAATATTTTGATTTATTGTAGAGATGAAGTCTCACCATGTTGCCCAGGCTGGTCTTGAACCCATGGGCTCAGGCAATCCTCTCGCCTCCACCTCTCAAAGTGCTGGGATTACGAGTGTGAGCCACCGCACCCGGCTAGAGGTGTAATGTAAAAGAACAATTCAGCTATGCCTGAGCATGCCACTGCCCTCCAGCCTGGGTGACAGAGTGAGACTCCAACTCAAAAAAAAAGGGAGGGGTAAAATTCAGGGTTAGGTATACAAATGGTCATTGTATAGGTAAAGTTTGGACCTCACTTTGGTTCCCACTTCACCTGGTTTGAGATAAGTTACCCTTATTGATGAAGTGTGCCACCCCTCCCCTAGCAGTTTCCCACTACTGCCAATCCCTTTCTTATAGTTATTATGATAATTGTTCAGGCCCACTTATGAGTGACAGTTACATGTTTTAATAGTCATTTATAAATAGTTGCTATTTACTGTGTTTATTATTGGGGATTAGAGTTTGGAGGATGCTTCTTCAGAAATCCCTATGCTTGGAGGTTGTGTTTAGACAAACCAGGAATTTCTGTTAATACTTTGAAAAAATAGAAAAAATAACAAGGATATGGAGAAATTGTAACCCTTACGTACTGTTGATAGAATTAGAAACTGGTGCTATTGTAATAAAGAACACTATGGCAGTTTGTCAAAAATTGAAAATAGAACTACCCTATGACACAAAAATCCATGGCAAGAAATATATCCAAAGAAATAGAAACAGGGTATCAAAGATAGAAGCACAAATGCATGTTCCTAGCAAAACTAATAAAAATACACAAAGGGTACAAACAAGCCAAATGGTCATTAACAGGTAACTGATAAAACAAAGCATAGGCTGGGCGTGGTGGCTCAAACCTGTAATCACAGCACTTTGGGAGGCCGAGGCGAGAGGATTGCCTGAGACCAGGGATTTGAGACCAGCCTGGGCAACTTGGTGAGACCTCATCTCTACAATAAATCAAAAAATTAGCCAGGAGTGGTGGTGCATGCCTGTAGTTCCAGTTACTTGGAAGGTTGAGGCAGAAGAATCACCTGAGCAGGTCAAGGCTGCGGTGGCCATGAGTGTGCCACTGCACTCCAGCATGGGTGACGGTGAGACTCCAACTCGAAAAAAAAAAAAAAAGAAAGAAACCAACCAAACAAAAAAGCATGATATACCTATACGATGAAATATTATTCTGCCACAAAAACAAGCAAAAATGAACACCAATGCCCTGGCTCTAAGAGCCTAGCCGCATTGTTTGGGCCATGGACACAACTGACAAAAATCACAGGGGGCACTTGATCTCAGGTTCGCTGGACCATGGGGTCGCATGTCTCTCACCCAGGGCAGTTGGGTGCAGACCATGGAGGGGCCAGCCCACCCATCTTGCTCCCCAGGCTGGAAGAACACCCCAATGCCAGCCAGCATGGCTATGGAACTGCCGGGCTGAGAGAGGTCCTTCTCTGGGATGCACTGTGACCCATGGAACCTCTTGGGGCCTGGGACCCACCTAGACCAGCCTGCCTGTTGCTCTCAAGGGAATGGGCACCAGGCCAAAAGCTCACAGCCTGGAGTTTGAGCTCCTCAGCTGAGGCCAATCACTAGTCCCCGCCCAGACATGGCTGCCACCAGCCTCCTGAGCCTCTGCTTCCTGGAAAGGATCCGCCAGGTGTCCTGGCAGTCCACCTCATCCTGTGCCTGTGCCTGGGTCTTCCGCAGCCCTACTGAGCCCTGGGCCACGCCGGCCTCGTGCCTCTATAGATCTCTGATTCCTTTTGGCACTGCCTCTTGTTCTGCCTGCACTCTGACCTCACTCCCAAGCCACTATTCCCGGGGTCAACACAAGGAAGACTTTGAGGGATCGCCAAATATGTTCTTCTGGATGGCAGTGTTGCACCGCAAATGCCCATCTGCCCTTCCCCCAAGTCCACTCCCTCCACCCTTTGTGGCACAAAAAACGCCAACCACTGCCCAATCTGGCTCGACCTTGGTAGATCAGGTTCCTGGCCACTCTGGTCCTGTTTTTTCCCACCTGCATTGCCCTAGTCTTGTGAAACCTGGCCTCTGCAGGATCTTCTGGCCCTGTTTTTGTGACAAAGAGGGAAGAGTGCCCCTTCAACGCCCTAGGGAAGGCCCTGACCTCATGGAATTTCTATCTGTTCTTGGGCATGGGCGGTTGCTTGAGCCCCTGGAAAACCCATGGACACAGGGAACAGGGTGGGATGCAGCCCCCTCATTACTGAACCACCACCAGGAAATATTCTGATTTGAGTCACTTCGCGTGCCACTATGAGGCCAGCCTGACCACCAAGTAAAAGATGAGCAACCTCCCCAGTGACAGGAAGAGAGTAAAAGAATTACAATGCCAGAACATCCAGACTCTTCCTACTGCAACCAATGAGACCAGGTCTAGAGAGGTCAGACAGGTGGGGAGCCTCGGGACACAGCCAAAACACCTATCCTCTTAGGACCTAGCCTGCGTCAATCTCTGGGTAACTCACACAACAAGACATGTGGGAAAAGACATCGAGGTGTACGTGCTTCTGATGATTCATGTGTGTCATCAGCTAGTGAAGAGAGGCAACACCCAAGTGTTGAAATCTTAGTCCCAATAAATGGTGTCCAATCAGAGGTGAACACTTTCTTCCTGTTACTGGGTTGCGGTACATTAGAAGTGCGAGCCCTCCCAACACCTGTGGAAAGGATGCATGCCCCAGGAATCCAGCTCCCAGGATCATAGAGTCAATAGAAGGAACATATAGAATTCCAGCTGCTGCCTTTTAAGCCGAATCCCAACTCTGACCCCCACGTACTTCCGTTTAGAATTCCCCAGGAAAAAGTGTTCTTTTTTCTGTCTCCAAATTGTCCTTCTGTCCCTCTCTTCTGTGTATCTATCTCTCTCTGCTTTAATTGCTTTTATTTTCAAAACCCCATGACAATACATTGCTGCAAAATAACCACAGATGCAAGGGTAAGGGAGCTACAAGCCCCACTCATCCCTCCCCACCCCTTCCCCGCTTGCTTTCACTGCAGACATCTGCTTTCTCAAGGTTACATGACCACCAGCACCAGTTTGCTTCCTCAAGGCCACATCTAGAGACTGCGTGACCACCAGCACCTACTTCCTCAGGACTATGTGTGCTACGTGACCACCAGAGCCCAGGTAGGGGGTATAAAAGGGACAAGCCAAAAGAACAAGCTGCTGGTTCTTCTTTAGGACTAGCTTTTCTTTCCTTTCCCTCTAATAAATTTTCTTTAACCACTCAGTTGTCTTCTTTTTCTCCACTCTTCCTTTACAGCAAGTGAACGTGATAGAAATGGTTCAAGTTGGCTGAGAGGCATTGAGTACTTTGGAAAGAGCCCGAGGCACATGCCACCAGCTCTCTGGAGACTTCCAGGAATCTCAATACCCCCTTCTTGATGACTGAAGCCAAGGTTAGTCCGGTCACAAGGTGATGGTTTTCTATGCATCCTCAGGAGGCCAGCCGACGCGACACAGCAAAAGTTGTTGAGGCAGAAGGTGAATGTGTGTTTGCATGGCATCCTGTGTACACCCGGGCATAGAGAGGAACAAGTAGACACGTAAACATCTGCATGAATTCAGCTGAAACAGAAAAGCATCTGCTCTTCAACAACGTGGTCTTTTCACCCTGATGAATACACCCTTCTCCCAAGGAGTCAGGTCTCAGAGGCCAACCACATCACTGTTCTTGCTCAATGTCCTCTCATCCTGAAGAAGCAAAGACATCCCACTGTCACCTCCAGTGGCTCCTGTGGTTGCCTTCCCACTCTAGAATTCTACAAATGAGGTCTGAGTGACACTGTTTGAGATACACGCTGCTACTCCCTTAAGAGATCAGCTCCAGACATTCCCGCAGATAAAAGAAAAATCAGAAATGGCCCAATTCCTGATCCACGAGACTGCTTCCTTCAACAGAATACGTCCTGCATGCTTCATACTGGCATGCCAAGTTGGACCTGGTCAGGTGACTCCTGCTGAGCTCACTTCAGGAGCACAAGAGGCAGGTTGAAGTGCAGTGGTAGGCACCGCTACCAAGCACAATTGGCTCTGTGGCCTGTGCATGCCCCAGCATTCCTTCCTGGCTTTTGCTTCTGGATGCTCTTGGCTTCCCAAGGTTTGGGCCAACTTGAAAGACCGTCTTCCCTCACTGTAGAAACCCAGGAAATGCCCCTTTAGTGGATGCCGCCACAAACATGTGTCTACTACTGATCCCAGAACCAAGGTCTACATACCCCCAAAGTTCCAGTATGGGCCTTAGAAGGACTGAAGCAGAAATGAGCACCAGGGAGAATGGCCTTGCTCTAAGCCAAGCCTCATTATGGAGGCCAAGGACACAACTAACCAGAGTCACAGGGGAGCAGTAGATCTCAAGCTGGCTGGGCCTGGGGTCATATGTCTCTTGCCCAGGGCGGTCTGGGTACGGACCATGCAAGGACCAGCCTACCCATCTTGTTCTCCAGTCCGGAGTAACACGCCAGCACCAGACAGCATGGTGGCAGAACTGCAGGGCTGAGAGAGGTCCTTCTCAGCGATGCACTGTGGCCCGGGGAAACCTACCAGGGCATAGGACCCAACTAGGCTAGTGCGCCCCTAGCTCTCAAGGGAATGGGCACTCAGTCAAACACCCACAGCCCGGCGCCTGGGCTCCTTGGCCGAGGCCTCCGCTAAACTCTGCCCAAACATGGCGGCCGCCAGCCTCCGCAGTCTCCACTTCCTGGAAAGGACCCGCCCGGCATCCTGGCTGTCCATCTTGTCCTGCGCCTGGGTCTGGAGCTTCCATGGCCCTAACGGGACCTGGGCCATGCTGGCCTAGTAACTTCAGAGAGCTATGATCCCTGGGAACACCATCTCTTGTCCCCCATGCACACTGACCTCACTCCCAAGCCACTCTTACAGAGGCCACTACTGGGTAGACTTTGTGGGATGGCCAAACAAGTTCCTCTGGATGGCAGCGTTGCATCACAAATGCTCACCTGCCCCTTCCACAAGTCCATTCCCTCAGCCCTTTGCGAAGCAAAAAAAAAAAAAAAAAACCGCCAAAACCACGCCAAACCATTGCCTCTGAGCCACACTGAGTCCATACTGTTCCACCTGCAGTGCCCTGCTCCTAAAAGCCTGGCATCTCCAAGGTCCCCTGGCCTTGCCTTTGTTACCAAGAGGGATGAGCACCCCTTCAACGCCCTAGACAAGGCGTGACCCTACTGCATTTCCATCTACTTCTTGGGCACCATGGATTTCTTGAGCACCCAGAAAATCCACAAAGTCTGGGCACACGGTGGGATGCGCCTTTCCCGCCCCATTACCAGCTTATCACGGGGAAACATTCTGACTTGGGCTCCCTCACATGCCACTGTGAGGTCCATTTGACCACCAGGTCAGGGGAGACCAGCATCACATGGGACCCAGGAGGGGAATGAATGTCTTGCCACGCTGGGACACTGGGATTGAGCACCTATCTCTTCTCCCACAGCAGCCAGTGGGACTTTAGGCCTGGGGAGGTCAGACAGGTGGGGAGCCAGCCACCCGGGGTGGCCAAGACGCCTGTCCTCTTAGTATCCATCCTGCCTCAGTGTCTGTACAGTTCCCATCACAAGACTAGCAAAAGAAAAGAAACAGAAGTCCATGTGCCTCTGATGACTTGTGTGTGCCATCAGGTATCAAAAGACAGGCAACACTCAAGTGTTGGAACTTTCCTCCCTGAAGCGTGGTGCCCAATCTGTGGTGGACACATTCTCTCTGTCAGAGGGTTGAGGTACAATCAAAGTGGGAGGCCTCTTGACACCTGTAGAAAGGACACACACCCCGGCATCAGAATTCCCAGCATGACACTGAGTCAACAGTAGGAACACACTGCATCCCAGCTTCTTTTCCAGGCTCTTTCTGACCCTTACCCCCACAGACATCTGTTTCCAACTTCCCACGAGAAAGTGTTCCCTTCTTTGTTTCCCTCCTCAGATCATCCTTTTGTTCCCCTACTGGTCTGTGTCTGTCTCTCCACGTGTGTTTGGCTTAATTTCTTTGATCTCCAAGATCTTGTGATCATATATTCATCCCAAGAGATGACTGACAGATGCCATAGATATGTTTTTTTTTTAAGATGTGGGGTACAATTCAGGGTTAGGTATATAAATGTTCATTATGCAGGTACCCTTGTTGATGCAGTGTGCCCTTCCTTCCCTCCCCTGGCAGTTTCCCTCAACTGCAATCCCACCACCCCCCACCCTGACAGTTTCCCACTACTGCCAATCCTTTTCCTATAGTATTATGATAATTGTTCAAGGTCCACTTATAAGTGAGAACACACGGTACTCTGTTCTTTGTTTTTGTGATAGATCAGAGTATGATAGATTCTAAATCCATCCAAGTTGCTACGAAGTCCATATGTTTCTCCCTCTTTATGGCTGCATAATGCATAATATTCTATTGTGCATATGTACCACATTTTAAAAAATCTAGTCCAGCTAAAAATGGGCAACATGGTTGGTTCCATGTTTTTGCTATTGTTAGTAGAGCTGCAACAAACATGTGTGTGCAAGTATCTTTTTGGTTAGAATGACTTGAGTTCCTCAGGGTATATTCCCAATACAAGGATTGCTGGGTCATATGGAAAGCCAATTTCTAGTTCTTTCAGAAATAGCCACACTGTCTTCCAAAGAGGCTGCACTAGTTTGCATTCCCACCAGCAGTATAGAAGCGTCCCTTTTTCTCCGCACCCCCACCAGCATCTGTTGTTGTTTAATGATAATCATTCTTACTGTTCCCATAGATATGTTACATATGGTTTGAGTACAATGAGAGGCAGTGGGGTGCAATGGAAAGACCCCGAGGCACAGGCCACCAGCTCTCTGGTGAACACCGGAACCACCAAAGTCCCTCCTTGGTTTCCAAAACCACAGATGGGCCGGTGTCGTGGGGATGGTCTTCTACTCATCCTTGGAAGGTCGGCCCACACACCACACACAAAGACTGTAGAGGTGGAAGGTGAATGCGTGTTTGTATGGCATCCTGTGTAGAGAGGTGCACTCTGAGACACGTGGACATCTCTGCGGATTCAGGTGGAATGAGGGAGCATCTACCCGTCAGGAACGTGGCTGACTTTTCACTCTGATGAAAACACCCTACTCCCAAGGAGTCAGGCATCAGGAGCCGACCACCTCACCATTCTTCCTCGATATCTTCTCACCCAGAAAAACAAAGACATTCCACTGTTACCTCCAGTGGCTCCTCTAGTTGCCATCCCACACCTGAATTCTGCAAATGGGGAGTGAGTGAGCGACACCAGCTCCAGACACTCCCACAAGGGCAAGAACAAACAGGAAAATGGCCCCATTCCTGATCTAGGACACCGTTTCCTTCAAAAGGACATATTCTGTGTGTTTCCTACCGGCACACCAAGTTCGGCCTGGCCTGGTTACCTCTGCTTGGCTTGCTTCAGGAAAAGAGAAGGCAGGTTGAGTCGCAGTGGCAGGCATCACTACCCAGAGCCATTGGCCATGTGGCCCCTGCATGCCCCACCAGTCCTTTGGAGCGCATAGTAGGCGCTCTTCAGGTCAAGCCCCGTGGATCTTTGCTTCTGTATGCTCTTGGCTTACCAACTTTTGGGCCAACATGAAAGACCCTCTTCCCACCCAGTAAGAACCCAGAAAATGTCCCTTTGTCAAAGGATGCCACCACAGGCATTTGTCTACCACTGATCCCAGAGCCAAGACCTGTGTACCCCCAAAGCATCAACAGGGGTCCTGGAAGGACCCAATGCACAAATGAGCACCAGGGAGAATAGCCTTGCTCTGAGAGTCCAGACCTATCATGGACACAACCAACCAGAGTCGCAGAAGGGCAGCAGTTGGTCTCAAGTTGGCTGGGCCAGGGGTCACAGGTCTCTCCCCAAGGGCACTCTGAGGGCTGACCACACAGGGACTAGACCATCCATCTTGATCCCTGGGCAAGAGGAACATGCTAGCGCCAGCCATCATTACAGTGAAACTGCAGGGCTGACACAGGTCCTTCTCAGAGATGCACTGTGGCTCTGGAGAAATCTCCCGGGGCCTGGGACACCCCTAGGCCGCCGCGCCTGTGGCTCTCAAAAGAACCAGCACCGAGTCAAAAGCCCACAACCCAGAGCCAGAACTCCTCAGCAGAAGCCTCTGCTAGTTTCCGCATAAATATGGCGGCCGCCAGTCTCCGGAGCCTCCGCTTCCCGGAAAGGATCCGCCTGGTGTTCTGTTCATCTCGTCCTGCGCCTGAGCCTGTGTTTCTGAAGCCATAACGGGCCCTGGGCCGCGCCGGCCTCGTGCCTCCAGAGGGCTCCTATCCCCAGCTGCACCGTCTCTTGGCCCCCTATACCCCAACCTTACTCCCAAGCAACTCTTTCTGGGGCTGGGAAGACATTGTGCAATCGACAAACAAGTTCCTCTTGATGGCAGTGTTGCACTGTAAATGCCCACCTGCCCTCCACCGCCCTGCCCCCCCCTCCCCTGCCCCCATGTTCAAATGCCAGATGGGGCTCTGGGTCACTCTGGGCTCATTCATTCCATCTGCGGTGCCTTGGTCCTGCAGAATCTGGCCTTTACAAGGTGCCCTGGCCTTGACTTCCTAACCCAAGAGGGATGAGTGTCCCCCTTCAACGCCCTAGACAAGGCCCTGACCCTACCGCATTTCCGTCTACTTGTTGGGCACTGCGAGTTTTTTGAGCCCCCGGAAAATCCACGTAGCTTAGGCACACGGTGGGATGCATGCTCCTCATCCAATTACAGGCTTATTGCCAGGAAACTTCTGACCTGGGCCCCTTCACATGCCACCCTGAGGTTCCTTTGACCACCAGGTCGGGGAGATCAGCGTCCCATGGGCACCAGGAGGGGAGTGAAATCTTGTCATGCTGGGACACTGGGACCAAGCACCTAACTCTTCTCCTCTGGCAGCCCGTGGGACTTTAGGGTCAGAGAGTCAGACAGGTGGGTAGCCTCCTGGGACAGACAAGACTCCTGTCCTCCTAGCGTCCGTCCTGCGTCAGTCTCTGAACAGCTTCCATCAGGAGACCAGAAAAGGAAAAGACATGGAGGAGCACATGCCTCTAACGACTTGTGTGTGCCATTGGGTAGGAAAAGACAGGCAACACCCAAGTGTCAGAACCTTCCTCCCCGAAGAGTGGTGCCCGATTTGTGGTGGATGCCCTCTCCCTATCACAGGGTTAGGGTCCAAAAAAAGCGGGAGGATTCTTGACATCTGCAGAAAGGACGTGTTCCCCAGAATGCCAGCTCCCAGGATCACACCCAGTCAACAGTAGGAACACACTGCATCCCAGCGTCTCCAGGCTTTCTCCGGCCCTTACCCCCATGAACATCTGTTTCCCAATCCCCTTGGAAAAGTGTTTTCTTCTTTGTCTCCCACCTCAGGTCATCCTTCTGTTCCCTTACTGGTCTGTCTATCTCTCCGTGCGTGTTTAGCTCAATTTCATTGCTCTTGGATTGCCTGAGCCCGTGGGTTCGAGACCTGCCTGGGCAACTTGGCGAGACCTCATCTCTACAATAAATCAAAAATTAGCCAATCGTGGTAGTGTGCACCTGTAGTTCCTGCTACTTGGAAGGCTGAGTCGGAAGAATCGCCGGAGCCCAGCAGGTCGAGGCTGCAGTGGCCGGAAGCGGCCATTGCACTCCGGTCTGGGCAACAGAGTGAGACTCCAACTCAAAAAAAGAAGCCGGGCTCAGTGGCTCAGCCTGTAATCCCACACCTTTGGGAGGCTGAGGTGAGTGGACTGCCTGAGCCCGTGGGTTCGAGACCCGCCTGGGCAACTTGGCAAGACCTCATCTCTACAATAAATCAAAAAATTATTAGCCGGGTGTGGTAGCGCGTGCCTGTAGTTCCAGCTACTTGGAAGGCTGAGGCGGAAGGATCGCCGGAGCCCAGCAGGTCGAGGCTTGCAGTGGCCAGGAGCAGCCTCCACTCCAGTGTGGGCGACAGTGAGACTCCAACTCAAAAAAAAAAAAAAATTCGTTGCTCCAAAAGACCACGTGATGACGCATTCATTCCAAGAGATGACCAATGGATGCCATAGAAATGTGAGATATGGTTTGAATAGAGTGGGAGGCAGTGGACGTGATAGAAAGACCCCGAGGCACATGCCGCTAGCTCTCAGGTGAACACTGGTGACTGCCAAGGGCTCTCCTCAATTCCCAAAGCCACGGCTGGGCTGGTGACATGGGGACGGTCTTCTACTCAGCCTCGAAATGTCAGTCCACACAACACAAACGAAGAATGTGGAGCTGGAAAGTGAATGCATGATTGCTTGGCATCCTGTACATAGAGGGGCATATGGGGACATGTGGACATCTCCGTGGTTTCAGGTGGAACATAGGAGCATCTATGAAAAAGCATAGCTGATTTTTCATCCTGACAAATACACCCTTCACCCAAGGAGTCAGGCCTTGGCGGTTGACCACCTCGCTGTTTTTCCTTGATGTCCTCTCACTCCGGAGAAGCAAAGATATCCCACTGTTACTTCCATTGGCTCGTCAAGTTGCCTTCCCACTCTTTAATTCTGCAAATGGGGAGTGGGTGAGCGACACCCCTCGAGACACGAGCCTCAGGTCTCTGAGGAACAGGAACATGGCTCCATTCCTGATCTAGGAGACCGATTCCTTCAAAAGGACATGTCGGGCATGCTTCCTATTGGCTTGCCAAGTTGGGCCAGCCTGGTTCCTCCACTTGACTCGCTTCAGGAGCAGAAGAGGCAGGCTGATACCAAGCCCCGTGAGTCTTTGCTTATGGACGCTTGTGGCTTCCCCATCTCTGGGCCAACTTGAAAAGCCCTCTTCCAACTCAGCGGAACCCCAGGAAATGTCCTTTTGCCCACAGATGCCACCACCAGCATGTGTCTACTATTGATTCCAGAGCCAAGGCCTGCGAAGCTCTAAAGCACCAACAGGGACCCTGGGAAGGCCCCGAAGCCCAAATGAGCGCCAGGGAGAATGGCCTTGCTCTAACAGCCCAGCCCCATAGTGGAGGCCATGGACACAGGGAACCAGAGTCGCAGGAAGGCAGCAGTTGTCAAGCTGGCTGGGCCGGAGGTCACAAGTCCTTGGCCCAGGGCACTGTGGAGATAAAACAAGTAGGGACCGGCCCACCCATCTTGCTCCCCAGGCAGGAGGGTCATGCTGGAGTTGGCCAGCATGACGACGGAACTGCAGGGCTGAGAAAGTTCCCTCTCGGCGATGCCCCTGTGGCCCCGAGATGCACTGTCTTTTGTCCCCGGAGCCCTGGGCCCCTCACTCTCCCACCCAGGTGGGCGCATCCATGATGCTCAAGAGAATGGGCACCAGACCAGACGCCCACTGCCAGGAGCCGGTACTCCTTGGCGGAGGCCTCTGATAGTCCCCGCCCAGACATGGCCGTCTCCAGCCTCCCGAGCCTCCACTTCCGGGAAAGGACCCGCCAAGGCGTCCTGGCTGTCCATCTAGGCCTGCGCCTGGGCCTAGAGCTTCCACGGCCTTCCCGGGCCTTGGGTAGCACTGGCCTCGTGCTCCCAGAGGGCTCCAATCCCCAGCGGCACCATCTCTTGTGCCCCAGCACCCCAACCTCACTCCCGAGCCACTTACCCAGGGCCAGCCTGGAGGAGACATCACGGGATCGCCAAACAACTTCCTCTAGATGGCAGTGTTGCATCGTGAATGCCCACCTGCCCTTCCCCCCATGTCCACTCCCTCCTCCCTTTGAGGCACAAAAAATGCCATCCCGCTACCCAACTGGGCTCAAAACTAGCACATCGAGCTCCAGGCCCATTCATTCTACCTGCGGTGCCCTGGTCAGGCAGAGCCGGGCCTCCACAAGGTCCACTGGCCTTGCCTTCCTGACCCAAAAGGGATGAGCACCCCTCCAACGCCCAGGACAAGGCCCTGACCCTAACACATTTCCATCAGCTCCTTGGAACTGCGGGTTTTTGAAGCCTCTGGAAAACCCACCGGGCCTGGGCACACGGTGGGATGCATCCTCCTCGCCTGCTTCCTGGCTCATGGCCAGGAATCATCCTGAATTGGGCCCCTTCACATGCCACTGTGAGGTCCTTTTGACCACCTGGTCGGGGAAACCAGCATCCCACGGGCCAGAGGAGGGGAGTGAAATCCTGCCACACCAGGACACTGGGACCAAGAACCTCACACTTCTCCTCCGGCAGCCAGTGGAACCTGCAGGCGCCGTGAGTCTGATGGGCGGGGAACCTCCTGGGTCGGCCAAGACTCCCATCCTTCTAGCATCTGTGCCACGTCAGTCTCTGGACAGCTCCCATCAGGAGACCAGAGAAGGAAAAAACACGGAGGCACTCACACCTCTGACCACTCATGTGCGCCATCGGGGAGCAAAAAACAGGCAACACAGAAGCATCGGAATCTTTGTCAATGAAGAGTGGTGCCAGATCTGTGGCGGACACACTCTCCCTGTCACAGGGTTGGGGTCCTATAGAAGCGGGAGGCCTCTTGACACCTGCAGCAGGGACGCCCACCCACGGACGCCGGCACCCAAGATCACACAGTCAGCAGGGGGAACGCACTGCATTCCATTGTCTGCCTTTCCAGGCTCTTTCCGACCCTTACCCCCACGCACATCTGTTTCCAGCTCACCATGAACAAAGTGTTTCCCTCTTTGCCCCCTTCCCAGAGCATCCCTCTGTTTCCCTATTGGTCTATCTCTTCCACTGTGTTTGGCTTAATGTCTCTGAACTCCAAGACCGCACCACCTCGCATTCATTCCAAGAGATGACTGATGGATGCCATAGACACGTGAGATATGGTTCGAGTAGAATGAGAGGTGGTGGGTGTGAGGTGAAGACCTCGAGGCACCTGCTGCCAGCCTTTGGTCAGACATCGCTTGCCGAAAGGGGGACATTCTCTGGCATCCTTGGAATGACAGCACGCACATCACACCAAAGAGTGTGGAGGTGGAAGGTGAAAGCCGGGCTGCATGGCATCCTGTACGTAGAAGGGCCCATGGAATACACAAAGATGTCTCTGTGATTTCAGGTGGAACAAAGCAGCATCTTCCCGTTGGGAGCGTGGCTGCCTTTTCAATGTGATGAATTCAGCCTTCTCCCAAGGAGTCAGGCTACAGAAGCCAGACGCCTCACCATTCTTCCTTGACGTCCTCTCACCCCGAGAAAGCAAAGACATCCCACTGTCACTTCCAGTGGCTCGTCTAATTGCCTTCCCTCTCTTGAGTTCTGCAAATAGGGAGTGGGTGAGCGACTCCTCTGGAGACATTCGCCTCCAGTCCCTGGGGAGACCAGCTCGTGACACTCTCGCAAGAATAAGAATGCACAGGAAAACGGCCTTCTTCCTCATCTACAAGACTGCTTCCTTCAAAAGGACATGTCCAGCATGCCCCCCACCCCCCGCACCTACACGGATACATCGGGCCGGCCTGGTCACTCCAGCTCTGCTCACTTCAAGAACAGAAAGGGCAGGTTGAGGCTCAGTGGTAGGCACGACTACCTGGCACCCTTGGCCGTGCGAGCCGTGGATGCCCCACCAGGCCTTCCCAGGGCGCAGAAGGCCCTCTTTGGGCCAAGCCTCTTGGACCTTTGATTCTGGATGCTCTTGTCTTCCCTACCCCTGGGTTCATCTGGAAAGGCCCTCTTCCCACCCAGCGGAAACCCACCGGCGCCACTGTGGGTCTGCTACTGACCCAAGAGCCAAGTCCTGCTACCCTCTAAAGCAGCAGCAGCAGCAGCAGCAAAACAGCAGGGACTCTGGAAAGGACCGAAGAACAAATGAGCACCAGGGAGAATGGCCTTGCGCTAACAGCCCAGCCCCACAGTGGTGGCAGTGGACACAGGCAACCAGAGACGCGGGAGAGCAGATGTCACGTTGGCGGGGCCAGGTCGTGAGTCCCTGGCCCAGGGCGCTCTGGGGATGGACCACGCAGGAACCGGCACACCCATCTCGCGCCACAGGAAGGAAGGCCACGCCAGCGCCGGCCAGCGTGGACCTCTAGCAGGACTGCTAGAGGTCCTCCTGGGTCCCGGGATGCACAGTTCCTTGTCCCCAGGGGCCCTGGGCCCCTTGCCGCCCCAAGGTGGGTGTGCCAGTGGCGCTCAAGGGAATGGGCACCAGGCCAAAAGCCCACAGTTCAGAGTCCAAAGCTCCATGGCGGTGGCCTCCACTAGGCCCCGCCCAGACATGACCGCCTCCAGCCTCCCCAGCCACCACTTCCTGGAAAGGACCCGCAGGCTTCCTGGCTGTCCCTCTGGGGTCTGCACCTGGGCCTGGGCTTCTGCGGCTCTCCCGGGCCTTGGGCCGCCCCGGCATCGTTGCCCCAGAGGGCTACTATCCCTGTTGGTACCGTCGCTTGTGCGCCCAGCACCCCAGCTTATTACAAAAAGCCTCTGCCCGTGGCCCCCATTGGGCAAACGTCGCCAGATCGCCAAACAACTTCCTCTGGATGGCAGTGTTGCACCGGGAATGCCTAGCCTGCCCTTTTCCCCCCCAGGTCCACTCCCTCCGTCCTTTGTGGGGTAAAAAATGGCAACCTGAGCCGGGCTCGGTGGCTCAGCCTGTAATCCCGTGCCTTTGGGAGGCTGAGGTGAGTGGATTGCCTGAGCCCGCGGGTTCGAGACCCGCAGCGAGACCTCATCTCTACAATAAATCAAAAAATCAGCTGGGCGTGGTAGCGCGCGCCTGTAATTCCGGCTACTCAGAAGGCTGAGGTGGAAGGATCACCGGAGCCCAGCAGGTCGAGGCTGCGGTGGCCGGGAGCGGCCACTGCACTCCAGTCTGGGCGACCGAATGAGACTCCAACTCAAAAAAAAAAAAAAAAAAATGGCAACCTGCTGCCCAAAAGAGTTCAAACCCAGCTTGTGGGACTCTGGGCCCATGCATTCCACCTGCAGTGCCCTGGTCTTGCAGCGCCTCGACTTCACAAGCTCCCCGGGCCTTGCCTTCCTGTCCCCAGAGGGATGAGTGCCCCTCCAACACCCAGGACAAGGCTGAGAACCTGCCGCTTTTCTATCCACTCCTCTGGAGCCGTGAACATTCGGAATCCCCCTAAACCCCCCGGGCCTGGGCAAACAGTGGGATGCGTTTTCCTCGACCGCTTCCCGGCTCATGGCCGGCAATCATTCTGGCTTGGGACCCTTCACATGCCACCCTGTACGGGGACCAGTGTCCTACAGTCCCCAGGAGGTGAGTGAAATCCTGCCACGCTGGGACATTGGCACCGAGCACATCACACTTCTCCGCCGGCAGCCAGTGGCACTTGCAGCCCCCAAGAGTCTGACAGGTAGGGAACCTCCTGGGACGGCCAAGACTCCCATCCTTCTAGGTCTGTGCCGCGTCAGTCTCTGGACAACTCTCATGAGGAGACCACAGAAGGATAAGACACGGAGGCACTGACCCCTCTGACCAGTGTCTGCGCCACCGGGGAGCAAAAGACCGTCAACAACCAAGTGTCGGAACCTTCGTCCCCCAAGGGTCGTGCTGATCAGTGGCGGACACGGTCTCCCTGTCACACGGTTGGGGTCCCCTAGTAGCGGAATGCGTCTTGATACCCGCAGCAGGGACATGCGTCCCGGGACGCAAGCTCCCAGGATCACATCAAGTGAACTGTAGGATAACACTGCATCCAAGCCTCTGCCGTTCCAGGCTCTTTCCGACACTTACCCCAGAGGATATGTGTTTCCAGCTCCCCAGGAAGAAAGTGTTTCCCTGTTTGTCCCCCCCTACCCAGATCATCCCTCTCTTCCCCTACTGGTGTCTCTGTCCTTCTCTCCCTATGTGTCGCTTAATGTCTCTGAACACCAACACCGCGCAACCTCCCATTCACCTAGAGATGACTGACAGATGCCACACACACATATGGTTCGAGTAGAGTGGGAGGCTGTGTGTGTGAAGGTAAGAACCCTAGGTGCGTGCCACCCGCCCTCAGACGGACATCGGTTGTCGTGTCACGGACAGTCTCCTTACATCCTCGGAAAGGCAGCCCACACACCACAGCCAGAGCATCAGAAAGTCCGGAGGCCAAAGGTGAATGCGTGACTGCCTGGAACCCTGTGCATAGAGGGGCCCACGGGGGACACGAGGACTCTCGGTGGTTTTACGTGGAACAAAGCAGGGTCTCCCCCTCGGGAGAGTAGCTGCCTTTTCACCCTGATGTACCTTTCCAAGGAGGCAGGTGGCTCCAGGAGTCAGCTCAGACGCCTCACAGTTCTTCCTCGATGTCCTCTCACCCCAAGGAAGCAAGGACATCCCACTGTCAATTCCAGTGGCTCGGTTAGTTGCCTTCCCATACCTGAATTCCGCAAATGGCGAGTGTGTGACCGACAGCCCTCGAGACCTGCACCTACGGTCCCTGGGGAGATTAGCTCCGGACACTCGCGGCAGAAGCAAAATTGCACAGGAACAAAAGCTTTGGTCCTCATCTTCGAGACCGTGTCCTTCAAAAGGACATGTCCAGCCTGCCGCCTGCAGGCAGGACCACGTCGCGCCGTGCCCGGTCACTCTGGCTCGGCTCGCTTCAGGAGCAGATGGGTCGCCTGAGATGCAGGGACACGCACCACCCCCCAGTCCCAGCAGGCCTTCCTGGGGTGCGAGAGGCCTGCTTCGGACCAACCCTCGCGAGCCTTTGCTTCTGGACGCTCCCGACCTCCCCAGCCCCGGCCATCTTGAAAGACCCTCTTCGCGCCCAGCGAGAGCCCACCGGCACCGCTAAAGGCGTGCGCCTGCTCCTGACCCCAGAGCCCAGTCCTGCCCCCCTCTGAAGCAGCAGCAACAGGTCAAAGCAGAAGGGTTTCTGGAACTGACCAAACAACAGGGAGCACCAGGGGGAAGGGCCTCGGGCTCAGAGCCCAGCCCCGTAATGGTGGCGGCGGACACAGGCAAGCAGAGAAGCAGGAGGGCAGCAGATGTCAAGTTGTCGGGGACCACGTGGCGACTGGCCCTCCGATCTCGCTCCCCAGGAAGGAAGGTCACGCAAAGGCTGGCCAGTGAGGGCCTGAACGGCGACAGAAGTGTCGGGCTGTTAGAGGTCCTCCTAGGACCCGGGATGCACCGTCTCTCGTCCTCAGGGGCCACGGGCCCCTGGCCGCCCCAAGGCGGTGCGCCTGAGGCGCTCAAGGGAACGGGCACCTGGCCGAACGTCCACAGGACACAGCCCAAAGCTCCATGGCCAAGGCCTCCAGTAGGCTCCGCCCAGACATGGCCGCCTCCAGCCACCGCAGCCCCAGCTTCCTGGAAAGGACCCGCAGGCGTCCTGGCTGTCCCTCTGGGTCTGGGTCTGGGCCTGGGCTCCCGCGGCCCTCCCGGCTTCGGGTCGGGCCGCACCGCTGCCCCTGAGGGCTCCGATCTCCTGCGGGAGCGTGCCGTGTGCGCTCGGCACCCCTCACTCGTGACCCAAGTCTTCTGCCCACCGCCCGCAAGGGGCAAACTTCGCCGGATCGCCAAACAAGTTCCTCTGGATGGCAGTGTCGCACCGTGAATGCCCTTCCTGCCCTTCCCCCAGGGCAACTCCCTCCGCCCTTTGCTGGGCAAAAAACGCCAGCCCGCTGCTCCATGGGGCTGTAACCCAGCTTGCAGGACTCTGGCCCATTCATTCCACCTGACGTGCCCTGGTCCTGCAGGCACCGGACTCCACAAGTTCGCCCGGCCTGCCTTCCTGACCGAGAGGGATGAATGCCCCTCCACCGCCCAGGACCAGGTCCTGACCCTACGGCTTTTCCATCCACTCCTCTGGAACCGCGGGCATTCGGAATCCCCCCAAACCCTCGGGCCTGGCACACACGGTGGGCTTCGTTGTCCTCAGCTGCTTCCCGGCTTTGGCCGCCAGCCATTCTGGCTTGGGCCCCTTCACATGCCACCCTGTACGCGGCCCAGCTTCCTAGAGTCCCCGGTAGGTGAGCGAAGCCCTGCCACCCAGGACACTGGCACCGAGCACATCACCCTTCTGCCCAGGCAGCCAGTGGCTCTCGCAGGCCGGAGAGTCCGACAGGCGGGGATCCTCGGGGTCGGCCAAGACTCCCATCCTTCTAGCGTCTCTGGCGCTCAGTCTCTGGACAGCTCCGCTCAGGAGACCACAGAGGCAAAGACACGCAGGCGCCGACGCCTCGGGCCGCTGTCTGGCCACCAGAGAGCAAAAGACCTTCAACACCCAAGAGTCAGAACCTTCGTCCCCCGAGGGTCGTGCCCGGTCAGTGGCGGGCAGACACTCCATGTCACACGGTTGGGTTCCCCTTGGAGCGGGAGTAGTCTTGATACCCCAGCCGGGACTCGGGCCCTGGGACCCAAGCTTCCAAGATCACACCGAGTTCACTGCGGGAAAACACTGCATCCCGGCCTCTGCCGTTCCGGGCTCTTTCCGACAGATACCCCCACGCTTATGTTTCCAACCCCCCAGGAAGAAACCGTTTGCCTCCCTGTTCGCCCTCACCCTGGTCATCCCTCTCTTCCCCTACTGGTGTCTCCGTCCTTCTCTCCCTATGTGTGGCATGATGTCTGCGAAAACCAGCACCGCACCAACTCCCGTTCATTCCTAAGGATGACTGTCGGATGCCGCAGACACGTGCGGTATGGTTCGAGGAGAGTCCGAGGCTGTGGGTGTGATGGAAAGAACCTGAGGCGCGTGGCACCCGCCCTTAGACCGACAAGGGTTGTGGACTCGTGGACAGTCTCCTTACATCCTCGCAAGGGCAACCCACCCACCGCAGCCAGAGCGTCAGAAGGTGTGGAGGCCGAAGACGAATGCGTGACTGCCTACAACCCTGTGCGTACAGGGGCCCACGGGGGACACGGGGACGTCTCTGTTGTTTCGCGTGGTACGTAGCAGGATCTCGGCCTCGGGAGCCCGGCTGCCTTTGCACCCTGAGGAATACGCCCTTCTCCCAAGGAGTCAGGCCTCAGAGGCCGGATACCTCACGGTTCCTCCTCGACGTCCTCTCACCCCGAGGAAGCAAGGATATCCCACTGTCAATTCCAGTGACTCGGCTAGTTGCCTTCCCACTCTTGAGTTCTGCAAATGGCGAGTGGATGACCAACAGCCCTCGAGACCTGTTCCTCCGGTCCCCGGGGAGACTGGTTCTGGACACTCGCACAAGGGGAAAAACGCACAGGACAATGGCCTTCTTCATCATGTATGAGACCGCTTCCTTCAAAAGGATGTGTCCAGCATGCCGCCTACAGGCAAGGCCACGTTGTGCCGGACCCGGGTCACTCCTGTTAGGCTCGCTTCAGGAGCAGTTGGACAGGTTGAGGCGCAATGTCCCCCACCACTCCCCAGAGCCGGTGGCCGTGCCGGAGGTGCATGCCCCACCATGCCTTCCAGGGATGCAGCAGGCCCTCTTCGGGCCAAGCCTCGTGGGCCTTTGCTTCTGGACGCTCCTGGCTTCCCTAGCCCTAGCCTGCTTGAAAAGCCCTCTTCCCACCCAGCGGGAGTCCAGGAAAGGGTCCATGGCCCACGGAGGCCACCAACGGCATGCGTCTACTACTGACCCCAGAGCCAAGTCCTGCTACCCTCTAAAGCAGCAGCAGCAAAGCAGCAGGGGCTCTGGATAGGACGGAAGAACAAATGAGCACCAGGGAGAATGGCCTTGCGCTAAGAGCCCAGCCCCCCATTGGTGGCAGTGGACACATGCAACCAGAGATGCGGGAGAGCAGCAGGTGTCACGTTGGCCAGGCCGGAGGTCGAGTCCCAGGGCGCTCTGGGTATGGGCCACGAGGGACCTGGACCACCCATCTCGCTCCCCAGGAAGGAATGCCACACCAGCGCCAGCCAGCGTGGACCAGAATGGCGACCGAAGTGCAGGGCTGCTAGAGGTCCTCCTGGGTCCCGGGATGCACAGTCCCTTGTCCCCAGGGGCCCTGGGCCCCTTGTCTGTCCCAAGGCCGGTGCGCCCGTGGCACTCAAGGGAACCGGCACCGGGCCGAACACCCACAGTCCAGAGCCCAAGCTCCATGGCGGTGGCCTCCACTAGGCCCCGCCCAGACATGGCCGCCTCCAGCCTCCCCAGCCGCCACTTCCTGGAAAGGACCCGTAGGCGTCCTGGCTGTCCCTCTGGGTCTGTGCCTTGGCCTGGGCTTCCGCGGCCCTCCTGGGCTTTGGGCCACCCCGGCATCGTTGTCCCAGAGGGCTCCGATCCCCGTCGGTACCGTCGCTTGTGCGCCCAGCACCCCTCTCACGACCAAAAGCCTCTGCCCGCGGCCCTCACGGGGCAAACGTCGCCGGATCGCCAAACAAGTTCCTTTGGATGGCAGTGTTGCACAGGGAATGCCTACCCTGCCCGTTCCCCAGGTCCACTCCCTCCGCCCTTTGCAGGACAAAAAAACGCCAACCCCCTGCCCAATAGTGCTGGAATCTGGCGTGTTTGGCTCTTGGCCACTGTTAGTTCTTTCTCACCTGCATTGTCCTACAATTTATTCTTAAGACAATTATGCGTATGTGTTAAATATGTATATTGAATTTTAAAAACATTTGTTAGACGTTTCAGTAAATATATATATATTTTAGGTGCATTCTCACTTTGTTGTCCAGGTTGGAGTGCAGTGGCATGTTCACAGTCATGACAGCCTCGACCTGCTGTGGTCAGGTGATCCTTTTGCCTCAGCCTACCAATTGTCTGGAACCACGGGCACCTCTTCCCTACACTCGGCTAGTTTTTTGATTTATCGTACAGAAGAGATCTAGCCTGGTTGTCAGCTAGGTCTCGAATCCTCAGACTCAGACAATCCTCTTGCCTTGGCCTCCGGAAATGCTAGGATTACAGGCCTGAGCCACTGGTGCCCTGCTCAGTAAAATTTTCATTAGAAATCTCTGTTGCCGGCTCGGTGGCTCAGCCTGTAATCCCGCGCTTTGGGTGGCTGAAGTGAGTGGATTACCTGAGCCCTCGGGTTCGAGACCCGCCTGGGCAACTTGGCGAGACCTCATCCCTACAATAAATCAAAAATTAGCCGGCCGTGGTAGCGCGTGCCTGTAATTCCAGCTACTTGGAAGGCTGAGGTGGAAGGATCGCCGGAGCCCAGCAGGTCGAGGCTGCGGTGGCCAGGAGTCTGCCACGGGCTCTCCAGTCCGGGCAACGGAGTGAGACTCCAACTCAAAAAAAAAACAACCCTGTGTTAATAAGTCTTATTGTATATCTCACTGTAATTTATTTCATTTTAAGAATTGTTTTGAGTCCTAATCATTCTAAATATGGAACCTGTAGTATATTTTCAGTAATAATAAATCATGAAAGAAATTAAAATAATTTTGTAGGGTAACCCCCTCGGGTCCTCTCCCACTATGGATGCTTTTGTGTCCTCTCAATAAATCCTGCTTTCAAAAAAAAAATTTGTAGCCATAAAAAGTAATATTGTCATCTTTCTAAAATGGTAAGAATGTGGTTCCTAGGTATTCATACATGCTTGTTTATGGTCTGGTGAGGCTGGCATTGAATTCAGTATGTCATCTAAGGAAAAAATATATGCTAGCTTATGTTTTATGTGTACTGTAAGTCGCTTTGTCTTTAATAGCAATAGACATAGGTATCGTGGTTTACAAAAATAGTAAATTTTATTTATATTTTACCACAATGAAATAATTATCTGTATAATAAAATATGGTTTGGCAGCCACGTTTTATAGGAGGGATCTGATGTGATCATTTGTTATTATTTTGTAATTTAATAAATTATTTTGTAGACTAGGCAAAAGATGAAGTTTACCAAAAAAAGCAGTGGAGATTTCAAAAAGTAAGGCTCTTAAATATTTTATATATATATATATATATATATATATATATAATTTATTTACTTAATAATTTAATGATATGTCCTTTCCTTTCTCTCTTGGAATACCTTCTACGTATTATTTCTGCCTAAAGTACTTTTCATTTCTGGACCCAAAACTTAACCACCAAATACAAATTTTTTTTTTAAATTATAAAATCAGCTTAAGCTGGACTGGATACAAAAAATGTGGTACATATACACAATGGAATATTATGCAGCCATAAAGGACAAACATGAAGTTCGCAGCCACTTGGATGGATTGAGAGTTGATCCTACTCAGTGATCTATCACAGAAACAAAGAACAGAGTACCATGTTTTCACTCATCAGCGGACCTTGAACAATTATTATAATACTATAAGAAAGGGATTGGCAGTAGTGGGAAACTGTGGGGGCGGATTGGCAGTTGAGGGAAACTGCTAGGGTAGGGAGGGTCACACCTCATCAACAAGGGTACCTGCATAATCAACGTTTGTATACCTAACCCTGAATTGTACCCCACATCTTTATAATTTAAAAAAAGTACATGGCAAAAAAATAAAAAATAAAATCAGCTTACCATAATCTTCCATTTCTTTCTGTATCACTTTTTATGCATATATAGGTGAAAATACTTGCCTTATTAAAGTGAGAAATAAAATTAGATTTCTGAAAAATACCATTAGAAGTAATCAACATAAGTAAATCTCCATTTCATTCTTCAGCTTCTTCCTTACAATAGGTAGTTCTTTGGAGAAACTTCAACTTCTGTTATGATCTCTAGTTAGTATTTTGGAAAAAGAAAAAAAAAGTAGTAATCTACCACCCCCCTCTTCCTCTTAGAGTGAGCACAATTCCTTTCTTTGAATTTTCAAATTCACATTTAAAAAATGATACTCCTGGCCAAGCTCGGTGACTTAGCCTGTAATCCCAGCACTTTGGGAGGCTGAGGTGAGTAGATTGCCTGAGCTAGCGGGTTTGAGACCTCATCTCTACAATAAATCAAAAATTAGCTGGGCGTGGTAGCGTGTGCCTGTAGTTCCGGCTACTTGGAAGGCTGAGGCGGAAAGATTGCTGGAGCCCAGCCAGTCGATGCTGGGGTGGCTGTGAGTGTGCCACTGCACTGCCAGCCTAGGCGACAGAGTGACACTCCAACTCAAAAAAAACCCCACCAACAACAAAAAAACAATGATACCCCTATTTCATGGGGCCTCGATGAGATGTGAAGGTGCCTTTTGCTTCCATATTAATAAGTTATACAAATGTCTTTGAGCAAATGCCAGTTTTATAAATATTTTAATGTTAGACTGTCTTTTGTTTCATAAAGACATAGCTACAATTCTATTAGGTTTTACTCAAAGTTTCATTTCTATGCTAGAATCTATGTAATTTTAGTATATAGTTTAGTATAGTTATAAAAGATTGACACACAAGCAGAAAAGCCTCTAGTTGCAATCATCTGACAAGAAAAAAAGTGCTAACATAATGCTGTTTCTTCAGCATTGAATTTTCTTGGAGATTATATCATTACTTTTCATATTACTCCAGAAATTTTAGAACATCACAGAGGTTACTTCAAAGTCCATGAAGAAATGTCTCAGCTCTCTTCTTATTACTAAAATAAATTCTACGAGCTTGTGTTTATGTAAAACTGTCAGTTTTATTGTTGAAAAAAGTGCCATTGTGTATCTCATTATTTTTAAGTAATACATTCAAAATTCCTTTTAAGAATATTAGAATTCACTTAAATTTGGGATGACACTTTCACTAGACACTAGAACAGAGTACATTGTTGTAATGATCAATCTACCAAAGTTTTCTGTAAAAATATATTGTGAGAAAACCAGACCTAAAAATAACAAACAAATTTCAGTGTCTTATGCTTTATTTTCCTTATGAACATTTAGAATGAAAGCATGTACGATATCTCAGTGATTATCTGCATGCCTTCTCTTTTTCTGGGCCATTTAAAGAGAATTTATAAAGTAGTAAAAAAGAAAAAAGGTAATAGAATGATAGGCACTTGTTGCAAGAGCTGATCTCATCTTTGCCACTAATTGAGTGTGGGTTTAAGTCACTTATACCCCTTGGATATTCATTGAAAGGAGAGTTAAAAGAATAGGGGGCTTCTAACAAGGTCTTTTCTAGCTCATATATTTCAGACTCGTGTGATTCTGATTTCATGTTTGGTTACAAACTGTTTAGCTAATTTTTAATTACAAGCAGAAGGATTGTGTGCCTCTTTGCAAATGTACCAATGAGCCAATTACAGAGGGAAATTGTGAATAGCATACTTATATACATGAGAAGATAACCTTAGGAGGGGAGATGAGAGTGTGAATTCAGAGAAATCTTAACAGATTAATAGTCAAGTCAAACAAGTTCATATCTTCTTAGTCAACTAGCAAACAAGGTCACTGACTGTGAAGGCTCTGGAGTAGGTTTGAAATTTACAAAGTAGAGAAGATTTATATCAACTACGATATGACATTTTCCAGGGACTCATGTATAAATGAATAAAATAATTATTAAGTGGGATTTCACGTTTGACCCAAGCACTATCATTTTCCAGTTTGGTCTTCCACACTTTCTTTAGGGTGGGACTGAATTTTCATAATTTTCAAAGGTCAAATCTTCTCTAAGGATGAAGACGAACGGTTAATTTTTATTGGTTCCACAGATTCTAAAGACAATTCTAGACAGGAAGATATACCACTTTTAGAAACATAAATAACATAATGGGGACAAGTGCATACCTTGTAGGGTAGATAGAAAATGTGATCAAAAGCGGACTACTAGTAATGACACATTTTAGTTTATATAGTTCTACAGATAAGATTTTTCTGAAAAACACATTATTTTCACATGTGGAAAAAACTCAGGCATTCATTTCTAAAACTGCTCTGAATGTTTTGTGCCAGAATATGTTATGCAAATAAAATTGCCGAGAGGAAATGTTTAGGATGATTTGAAAAATAGGGTCCATTGTATTTCCTTTCAGAAAGAAAATATTCAGTAATTTTAATAATTCTGAAAGTTTTTGTACACTTTAAAAAATCACAACCACCATTATTTCAAAATCTAAAACTTTCTACATTCACTTTATTATCTCTGATCAAAAGCTTCCATATACCCTTAAAATCTTCATTGGGGGTCTAAACTTTAGAACTAATAACTCTTCTCAAGACATTCTGTCTTGAGGGAATAAAGAAAGTAATGATTAACTCTCCGCATAGTGAATGCTCACTTGGTGTGTTTCTTAAATTAGTCTGTTTCCACCACTCAACTGAAAAGTTATATCAGAAGTCAACAGTGAACTCCAAATGACTCAATCTGGTGGCCTTTTCCAAGCCTCATTCTGCTTCACTGAATCTATAGTATTTGACATTTCCAATAAAACTTTGTTTCTATCCTACTTTCCTTTTTACATCTCTGAAAACTTAGCCGGTCCTCTTTTTAACCCCCAACATAACTAGAGCTATGTGATAAACTCTTTGTGCAATGCTATTTGGCCCCCAAAGGGATCAGACCCAGGATTTTGTATTAATTACCCATATTTCAACCAACTAATCTAAGAGGTCCAAGCCATAGAGACTAATTCTTTTTTGCATATGTATCATGAAATCGAATTTTTCATTATTTTGGAGTAGTATTTTACAAGGCCTTTATTGAGGATACCAATTTTCCTAGCACTAGAAAGTTAGCAGATGTAGTCATCATATAGTTTAAAATGTTTATCATATATCCATACAAGTCTTTTGAATGTACTGTTAAGTCTGAATATTTATAAACTCATTAGTAGAGCATAGCCTCTAAAAAAGGTCTGCTGTCATGTATTCTTGGCTGAATATTTTATTGCAAGCATTTAAACAATGAACTATTTGTATTACAGAAACATGGACCCACAGGTTGATCATACATTCCAGGACCTTCCTTTTCTACATCCAAAGGCAGATGTAAGGCTATCCCCACCACCATCTCTACCAGCACCATCTCCACTTAGAAGAGTTTTTCCCCCTCCATTACCTGCACTCAAGTGATAAATGATCATGATCACTTTTGCTGGGGGATTTCCTGCTCTAATTTAAGGAATGAAAGCAGAAATAAATGTAAAAGCCTGACCTCCATGAATTGATTCTTGAACTCCACGGCTTGATTCTCCATGAAGAGACTTAATTGGTTCAAAGGCAAAATCTTGATATGCAAACAATGGCGTAACTATGTATAAGTATGTATATGGCATAATGTAAGAGAAAATGACTACAGACTCTTACTTCCCTTAGTGAGCATACTATCTTATTTTTTCTTTCAGCACAGTATGTCAGTAATTGGAAATTCCATCAAGAATATGAAATTGATATAGAAGGCGAAGAGGAAATCAATAAAGTGGTATAAGGATAACTGTGTTTATTTCCTAAGGTTGCTATAACATATCACTATAGACTAGCTTACAGCCATGAAAATTTCTCTCTCCAAGTTCTGGAGGGCAGACATGCAAAATCACATTGCTGGCAGGGCCACACTCTGTAATGGTTCTAAAGCACAGTCATTTCCTCACCTCTCTTATGCACTTGGCATTCTTTGGTTTATGGCCATATAGCTTTCTGTGCTGTCTTGGCACTGTCTCCTCCTATCTGTGTCTGTGTGTAAACTCTCCCTGTCACTCTGATAAAAATATATGTGATTGCATTTAGGATCCACATAATTTAATTCTGCATGCTGATCTTGTATTCTTTTCTAAACTCTTTTTTCTTTTTTAGCACTATTTGTGTTTTGAAGATTTTTTTTTTTTTTTGGATAGTACATATATTAGACTCATGTCATCTGCAAACAGTATAGTTGTGATTATTCATTTCCAATTTGGATGTCTTTTACTTCATTTTCTTAACTAACACCTATGGCTAAGACTTCCAGTAAAATCTTGAAGAGAAGTAGTCAAAGCAGGCACACTTGCCTTCTTCCAGATTTTAGTGAAAAAGATTTAAGCCTTAACATTGAGTATGACATTAGCTGTGGGTTTTAAGTATAATCCTTTATCATGATGAGAAAATTCCTTTCCATTCCTATTTTATTGAGTGTTTTTATCACTAAAGAAAAATGGATTTTGTCAAATGGTTATTCTGCATCAGTTCAAATGATCATGTGGTCTTTCACCTTCATTTTGTTTGTATGTTAAATTGATTTCTTCTGTTAAAAGAGCTTGCATTTATGGGTCCTGGTGCATAATCTTTTAATGTGCTATTTGGTTAGGTTTGCTAGTATTCTACTGGGGATTTTTGTATGTATATTCATAAAGGATGTTGGCCTCCATTTTGCTTGTGTTATTTTTATCTGGATATGGTATCAGAGTAATGCTAGTTTCATAGAATGAGTTAAGATTTTGTGGTAGTTTTATCTGTCAACATGGCTAAGATTTGGCACCCAGATATTTGGTCAAATACCCATCTAAATGCTGCTGTAAAGGTATTCTGGTCTGGGCTTGGTGGCTCAGCCTATAATCCCAGCACTCTGGGAGGCCGAGGCGGATGGATTGTCTGAGCCCGCAGGTTCGAGATCAACCCAGGCAACTTGGTGAGACATCATCTCTACAATAAATACAAAATTAGCCAGGCATGGTAGTGTGCACCTGTAGTTCCGGGTCCTTGGAAGGCTGAGGCGGAAGGATCACCGGAGGCCAGCAGGTCGAAACTGGGGTGGCCGTGAGCGTGCCACTGCACTCCAGCCTGGGAGACAGAGTGAGACTCCAACTCAAAAAAAAAAAAAGTATTTTGTGATGAAACTAAATAAGAAAAGCAGACTACTTTCCATAATGTGGATGGGCATCACTGAAGCAATAGAAGGCCATTAAAAAACAAAACAACACAGAGGAACCAATAGGAAGAGGGCACTCTGACCTAAAACTCCAGATGCAACATCAACTCTTCCATGTCCCCAGCCTGTTCGCTTACATTGCTTATTTTGGATTTGTCAGTCAATTCTATAACTCTCTCTGTCTCTAATACACATCCTATGTTTATACCTATAAATTACCTGGTTTACTACATTCAATACATCATGCACATAATTGAATTTTGCATGCTGATCTTATATTCTGTACCTTTTCTAAATTCTTTTTTTAGCTATATTTGTTTTTTGTAGATTTTTTGGATGGTCCATATATTAGATTCATGTCATCTGCAAAAAGTGTAGTTGTAATTATTCATTTCCAATAATAATTTTAAATAATTTCCACTTATTTAAAATATGCAACTTGCCGAGTGTGCTGGTTCACTCCTATAATCCCAGCACTTTGGGAGGCTGAGCTGAGAGGATTGCCTGAGCCCATGGGTTCAAGACCAACCTGGGCAACATGGCGAGACCTCACCTCTACAATAAAAAAAAAGAATTAGCCAGGCATGGTGGCGCGCACCTGTAGTCCCAGCTACTTGGAAGGGTGAGGTGGAAGGATCGCCTGAGCATAGCAGATCAAGGCTGCGGCAGCCATGAGCGTGCCACTGCACTCCAGCCTTGGCGACAGAGTGAAACTCCAACTCAAAATAAAATAAAATGTGCAACTTAATGCTTTTAAGCATACTCACAGAGTAATATAACCATGATCACAATTTATCACATTTTCATCACAACAATAAGCCAAAAATCCCAAATCATCACCACTAACTCCCATTTACCATCACCACCATTTCATTTACATGTGTGAAGAGCTCAGAATCTTCAATGCCAACTCATCTTGGAGAGGGCAGTATTCTCTTGGATATGGCTTGTTTGCCTCACCTGAATCCTGAAAAGTCTGAACAGCTCATCCTACAACAGGACACAAAACAGAGCCAGCCTCCACCACAAGAAGTGGCAGCAAAAGAGGGAATTCCCTAGCTATTTTGCTAGGGTAAAAATGGTCAACAGGAACTTGGAGGCCACCCTAGGCCAATACAGTTACTCCAGCACAGAGAAAGTAGTGGGAAAAAATGAATAAATATCAAGCAAAAGTCCTTCAAAGTCATTTCATTTTACCTCAAGCAATCTAAGACCCCTGGAGCTGAGCCAAGGCATCATTATTCCAGTCTTCTTGCCTAACATGGCCCCTGTAAGTTCTTACTGTCCCCACAATGGCCTATCACTCCCTTTCAGATAGAATCCTGAGCCCTTTAGGTGCATGAGGCTGCTGGCCTTGCCTCAGCTTGGTTCCATGAGCACCAAAAAAAAAAAAAAGGTCGATGGCCTCAGGATAAGAGGGAAAATCCAGGTATTCAGTGCACCTTAAGGTATGAGTCAGTGTCCCCATGAAAGCAACAGTTCTAGCTAAGAAAACTCATATGATACCCATAAGTGTGCCAGAATACTAAGGACCCTTTTACATATTTGGTCTTAAAGCTCATAAAGAGATGATCTAGTAAAAAAAGAAGTTGATACATCTTTTTCTTTTGATGAAAGTTTTCACACAAACATTTTTATTCCCCACCAAGAGCCTCAGAGAAAAAGACACCCTTTTCCCCAGCACCCCAACAGAATAAAACCCCACTTCTAGGGCTTGGATCCATTTTGGGCCTTTGGCATTTTGTCATCCACAAAGAGCAGAGAAAGCCGGCTGAGAAACCAGGGCCCTTGGCTTTTCTGGAGCAATACTGCCATCAAGCGCAAATTTTTGAGCACGACTCCAAGACCTTCTATGTATCTCAAGGGGAAGTCCTATGATAGGAGAAAGGGTGGGTTTTGCACACCAAGGGAATTCTAGAAATGTATTCAGCCAACTGACTGGGTGCCTTCAAAGTCAGTATAAAAGTGAAGGACCCAGGCTCATCCATCAAGGATCCCCAGACTGCTATGTCTCCCAGGATTAGGATTTAGTGGAGGCCAGGCCTCAGTGGCAAAATTAAAAATACTGTAGGGCAATCAGGTAAGTATTGCATATTGCATATGCACTCAAGATCGAAAACACTCCAGCCATGCCCTGTTATGACCTTGTTATGACTCAGTTACTCTTCTCTTGGAAGACACCTGGACTCACACACATAAAGGTCTCTGTTCTGTGGGTCCAGCTGACCTGCAGCCTTTACACAGGCTTTAGGAGAACACTCTGACCACTACGCTCACAGCCTGGGCTGGGGATCCATCAGATCTTGTAGGTCAAGATCCTGTCCTAGGACGTTGCAAAGACAAAATTGGTTAAACCAAAAGGCAACACTTAGAGAAGCTCACACGTGCAAAATAAAGGGGAACAGGGAGCAGTTTTCAGCACCCATTTGGGAGGCTTAAGGGTTGGGCCTTGGGACTTCCTACCACACCCCTGGGCAGGCACTGACCAGGAAGCACAACCCCAGGAGGCCAGGAGCTAGCAAAGGCATGAAGCACCTTTGAGGTTCTTCACAAACGAGCTATAGGAAGGGCCAATGTTTACAAGAAAGTTTTGTATGTCACTTGTTTCCGACCCCAGACAAGTCTACTTATGTGGATTAGCTCTAGAAGGAATGAGGGACAAGGAGGCTGGGGCTCCCATTACTAAAACAAACAAAAAACACACACACACAAAATGGGGTTGGTGCAATGAATGAACACAACAGGGTTGAAATGTAGGCAGGTTTACTGACACTTGTAGATTTCCAGCTCTCTGGATAAGAACTGGTTTCAGACATGAAGAGCCAGGGGTAAATAAGAAGCAAGAGACAGTCCTGCTCATTGCCCTAAGGCTCCAGAGACTCTTGGGGAGGGTGGTCAAGGAAAAAGTCTGCAAAGAAAGTTGTCTAGGAGCCTGAACTCCTTGAGAGATAGAAACTGCAGCAAGAAGAAAAAAACCTCTGCAAAACTGTTAGCAACATCACGAATTAGCAATACAGTAAATAAAAAGGAAAGGGGCAAGAGGAACAATTTTTAAAAAAAAGAATCCCTGTTAGAGGCCATCTGTAGTCCCATCCAGATATGGCTACAACCAGCCTCCAGAGCTTCCACTTTCCAGACAGGACACGCCACGCATTTTGGCTGTCCGCCTTGTCCTGTGCCTGTCTCTGAGGCCTCTGCAGATCTACCGGGCCCTGGACCACACCTGCCTCATGCCTCCAGAGAGCTCTGAATCCTGGGAAAACTGCCTGTTCCCTGACTCCACTCCTAAGCAAATCCTCCCAGGGCCACCAAAGAAAACACTTTGCAAGAACACCGAACATCTTCCTCTGGATGCATCTTCCTCTGGATGACAGTATTGCACCACAAATGCTCGCCTGCCCTTCTGCCCCTCCCCCCAGTCTACTCCCTCCACCCTCTGTGGAGCAAACAACGCCAACTGCTGCCCAACGGGGCTCAAACATGGCGGACTGTCACCTCCAGTGGCTCCTCTACGCCCCTTCCCACTCTTGAATTCTACGAATGGAGACTGAGCAACACTCCTTGAGACACGCACCTCTGGTCACTTGAGACTGGCTCCAGACGTTCCTGCAAGTAAAAGAAAACACAGGAAAATGCCCTAATCCTTGCTCTACTGGACCGCTTCCTTTGAAAGGACATGTCCTGCATACTCCAGCCCCACACAAGTTGGACCTGGTTTGGTTTCTCCTACTGGGCTTGCTTCAGGGGTAAAAAAGGCAGGTTGAGGCACAGTGGCAGGCACCAATACCCAGCGCCATTGGCTGTGTGACCTGTGCATGCCCCAGCAGTCCTTCCTGGCACGCAGTAGTCGCTTCCTAGGCCAAGCTCCATGAATGCTCTTGGATTCTGGAGCTTGGGATGACCTGGAAAGACCCTTTTCCCACCCAGCAGAAACCCAGGAAATGTCCCTTTTTTCAAAGATACCACCACGGAGTGTCCACTTCTGATCCCAGAGCCAAGGCCTTCATACTTCCAAAACACCAGCCATGGGGAAGGCCCGAAGCAGAAATGAGCACCAGGGGGAATGGCCTAGCTCTCAGAGGCTAGCCCCATTGTGGAGAACGTGGACACAACCAACAAGAATTACAGGAGGACACCAGATCTCAAGTTGGCTGGGCCTGGGGTCTGGGCCTGGGGTCGCATGTCGCTTACCCAGGTCAATCTGGGTAGGGACCTCGCAGGGACCAGCCCACCCATCTTGCTGCCCAGACCGGAAGAACACCCTAGCACCGGCCAGCATGGTGGAGGAACTGCTGAGAGAAGTCCTTCTCTGGGATGCACTGTGGTCCAAGGAACCTCCAGGGTCTAGGACCCACTTAGGCCAGCCCACCTGTTTCTCTCAAGGGAACAAGCACCAGGCCAAACGCCCACAGGCCAGCGCCTGGGCTCCAGGGCAGCAGCTACCCCTAGTCCACGCCCAGACATGGCTGCCGCCAGCCTCCTGAGGCCTCCGCTTCCTGGACAGGACCTGTCAGGTGTTCTGGCTGTTCACCTAATCCTGTGCCTGTCTCTGGGGCTTCCGCGGCCCTACCGGGCCCCAGACCGCACCTGCTTCATGCCTCCAGACAGCTCTGATCCCTGGGGGCATGGTCTCTTTCCCCGCTGCACCCCGACTTCACTCCCAAGCCACTCTTCGTGGGGCCACAACAGGGAAGACCACGGGCTCACCAAATAAATACCTCTGGATGGCAGTATTGCACCACAAATGTCTACCTGACCTGTCTACCTGCCCCCCTCACCCCCACCCCAGGTCCAGTTTCTCCGCCCTTTGCGGAGCAAAAAATGCCCACTCACTGCCCAACCGGGCTCAAACATTGCGGGCGATGCTCTCGGCGACTCTGGGCCCATTCTCTCCCAACTGCAGTTCCCCTGTCCTGCAGAGCCTGGACTCTGCAGGGTCCTTCTGGCCCTGCCTCCATGACAAACAGGAAATAGCCCTCCTTCCACGCCTTAGGGAAGGACTTGACCTCAATGCATCTCTATCTACCCTTTCAGTATAGGACAGAGGTTGCTTGAGCCCACAGGGAATCTAGAAAGACTGGGCATGGATGCCCCCCCTCACCTCTGGCCCAGTGGGAAACACTCTGATTTGTTTCATCTCACACACCCCTACATGGCCAGCAGTCAAGGGGGAGAAGCATCCAACAGGCCCTTAGAGGGAGTGCAAGGTTTTGTAATGCCAGTACATCAGGACTCAGCACCTGGCTCTTCTCCCAAGGCAATCAATAGAATGTCAGGCCTAGAGAGATCAGACATGTGGGGAGTCGGGTGGCACTGCCAAGACACCCGTCCTCCCAGCACTGGGCCGAGGTCAGTCTCTGACAGCCCCCATCACAAGGCTTGAAGGAGGAGAGATACAGAGGTGCATATGTTTCTGAGGACTTGTGTGCGACATTGGCTAGCACTACACAAACCCCCAAAAGTTTGGATTTTCTTCCCCCAAAAAAGTCATACCTATTCTGTAATAAACACTTTCTCTCTGTTACTGTGTTGGGGCACGTTAGAAATGAAAGGCCTCTCAACACCTGTAGAAGGGACACATGCCCCATTACCACAACTCCCAGGATCACAGAGTCAACAGTAAAAACACACTGCATTCCAGCTGCTGCCTTCCCAGCCCCATCCCGACCTTGATCTGCACATACTTCTGTTTAGAATTCCACACGAAGCCGGGCTCAGTGGCTCAGCCTGTAATCCCGCGCCTTTGGGAGGCTGAGGTGAGTGAATTGCCTGAGCCCGCGGGTTCGAGACCCGCCTGGGCAACTAGGCGAGACCTCATCTCTACAATAAATCAAAATGAGCCGGGCGTGGTAGCACGTGCCTGTAGTTCCAGCTACTCGGAAGGCTGAGGCGGAAGGATCACTGGAGACCAGCAAGTCAAGGCTGCGGTGGCCGGGAGCATGCCACTGCACTCCAGTCTGGGCGACAGAGTGAAACTCCAACTCAAAAAAAAAAAAAAAAGAATTCCACACGATAAAGTGTTTTTTTGTTGGTCTCTATCTCCAAATCGTCCTACTGTTCCTCCGAGTGTCTATTTCTGCCTGCCTCCACCCCCGCCCCATCGTCAGAAACCCATGCAAATGCATTGCTCCAATAGACAATAAATGCAATGGAACATGTTAGAAATGGTCCGAGTAGACTGAGAGGCATCGAGAGAAATGGAAAGAGCCCAAGGCACATGCCACCAGCTCTCTGGTGACCACCAGGAAATCCAAAACCTCCCCTTCAATCCCTGAAGTAAAGGAAAGGCAAGTCACGCTGTGATGTTCTCCTATTCTTCCTGGGATGGTTGGTCCACACACAACAGCTAAAGTGAGTGGAGGTGGAAGGTGAATGTGTGTTTGCATGGTATCCTATGTGCACATGGGCATAGAAGGGCACATGTAGACATGTGGACATCTCTCTGGATTCAGGTGGAATGAAGGAACATCTACCCTTCAAGAACGCTGCTACCTTTCCACTTGCAAAAATACACCCAAGAAGTCAGGCCTTAGAAGCCGACCACCTCATCATTCTTCCTTGATGCCCTTCTACCATGGAAAAACAAAGACATCCCACTATCACCTCCAGCGGCTCCTCGAGGTCCCTTCCCACTCTTGAATTCTACCAAGGGGGACTAAGCAACACCCCTTAGGACATGTACCTCTGATCACTCGAGACATTGGCTCCAGACATTCTGAGAAGTGAAAGAATACACAGAAAAATGGCCCAGTCCCTGCTCTACAAGATTGTTTCCTTCAAGGGGACATGTCCTGCAAGCCCCAGCTCCACACACCAAGTTGAACCTGGCCCAGTTCCTCCTGTGGGAGCAGCTTCAGGTGCAGAAAAGGTAGGGTGAGGTGTGGTGGTAAGCACCACTACCCACGACCATTGGCTGTGTGGCCTGTGCCTGACCCAGCAGTTCTTCTGGACACACGGCAGGCACTCCCCAAGCCAAGCCCCAAGGATCCTTTCTCTGGATGTTCTTGGCTTCCCAAGCTTCGCCATCGTTCCGTTCTGATGAAAGCCAGAGAATATCCCTTTTCCAAAGCTTGCCACCATAGGCACGTGCCCACTTCTGATCTCAGAGTCAAGTCCGGTGCACCTCCAAAGCAGCAGCAGGGGCCAAGGGAGGCACCAAAGCAGAAATGAGCTCCAAGAGCCTAGCCCCATCATTGGGGTCAAAAATACAACAAACAAGGTTTACAGAAGCGCACCCTATCTCAATATGGCTGGGCCTGGAGTGACTAGTATCTCACCAAGGGCAGTCTAAGTACAGATCACACAGGATCCCAGCCGACCCATCTTGCTCCCTACCTGAAGGAACAACCCAGTTCCAGTCACCATGGCCGCAGAACTACAGGTATAAGAGAGGTCCTTCCCTCGGGTGTACTGCGGTCACAAAAACCTCCCAGGCATTAAGACCCACCAAGGCAGTCTGCTCAATGCTCCCAAAGGAACAGGCACCACCCAAATGCCCACAGCCCAGAGCATGGGCTCCTTGGCAGAGGTCTTTGCTAATTCCACCCAGACATGGCCGCCAGCAGCCTCCAGAGCCTTTGCTTCCTGGACAAGACCTACCAGACATTCTGGCTGTCCACTTTGTCCTGTACCTGTCTCTGGGACTTCCACGGCCCTACCGAGCTTTGGTTTGCACCTGCCTCATGCCTCCAGAGAGCTCTGATCCCTGTGGGCACCATGTCTTATTCTGCTTGCTCCTGAACCTCACTCTTAAGCCACTCCTCCCTAAGCCACCACAGGGAAGACTTCGTGGGATTGCCAAAAAAGTTCCTCTGGATGGAAGTATTGTACTACAAATGTCCACCTGCCCTTCCCCCAAGTCCATTCCCTCCGCCCATTGCAGATCAAAAAAATGTCAACTGCTGCCCACCTAGCTCAAACACAGCAGATCAAGTTCTTAGCCACTCTGGACTTGTTCTCTCCCACCTATAGTGCCCTGGTCCTGCAGAGCCTGGCTTCTGCAGGGTCCTATGGTCCTGCCTTCGTGACAAAGATGAGCTCCCCTTCAATAGCCTAAGGAAGGTCCTGACCTCATCACATTCTTATCTACCCCTTGGGCACGGGAGGATGATTGAGCCCTCAGAAAATCCATGGAGACTGAGCACAAGGTGGTATTGCCCTCCAATTCCCAGCCCACTGCCTGGAAACATTCCGACTTAAGCCATCTCATTTGCCACTATGAGACCAGCTTCACCACCAGGTCAAGGGCAACCAGTGTCCCATGGGCCTCTGGAGGGGAGTGAATGGTCTTCCAATGCCAGAATATCGGGACTGAGCACCTAGCTCTTCTACTACAACAGCCAACCAGATACTTCAGGCCTGGAGAGGTCAGACAGGTGGGAATCCTCATTGCACAGTCAAGAAACTACTCCTCCTAGCACCTAACCTGCTTCAATCTCTGGATAGCTCCCACCACAAGGCTTGAGAGAGAAAAGAGATAGTCGGTCATGACCCCCATGACTCGTGCCTCATCAGATAGTGAAAGGATGGGCTCAGTGGCTCAGCCTGTAATCCCAGCACTTTGGGAGGCTGAGGCGAGTGAATTGCCTGAGCCCGCGGGTTCAAGACCTGCCCGGACAACTTGGCAAGACCTCATCTCTACAATAAAAAAAAATTAGCTGAGTGTGGTAGTACGTGCCTGTAGTTCTGGCTACTTGGACAGTTGAGGCTCCCAGCAGGTTGCGGCTGCGGTGGCTGGGAGCATGCCACTGCACTCCAGTCTAGGCGACAGAGTGAGACTCCAACTCAACAACAACAACAAAAAAGAAAGACAGGCAATGCCCAAGTATCGGGATCTTCCCCCCAAAGTGGTGCCCAATTTGTGGTGCACATTTTCTCCCTGTCATTAGGTTGGGGTGGGAAGCCTCCTGACACCTGTGAAAGGATGCATACCCCAGGACCCCAGCTCCCAGGATCACACAGAGTTAGCAGTAGGAACACACTGCATCTCAGCTGCTGCCTTCCTAGCCCCATGCTGACCCTTATCCCCAGGAACTTCTGTTTAGAGTTCCCCATGAAAAAATGTTTCTCTATTTCCCCGGATTTCCTTCCGTCCCTCTGTGTGTCTGTCTATCTATTATCTATCTGTCTATCTAATCATCTATCTATCCATCTAATCATCTATCTATCTCAATGACAATGCATTGCTCTAAAAAGATGACAGATGAGCCGGGCTTGGTGGCTCAGCTTGTAATCCCGCGCCTTGGGAGGCTGAGGTGAGTGGATTGCCTGAGCCTGCGGGTTTGAGACCCGCCTGGGCAACTTGGTGAGACCTCATCTCTACAATAAAAAATCAAAAATTAGCTGGGCGTGGTAGCACGCGCCTGTAGCTCCGGCTACTTGGAAGGCTGAGGTGGAAGGATCACCGGAGCCCAGCAGGTCGAGGCTGCAGTGGCCGGGAGCGGCCACTGCACTCCATTCTGGGCGACAGAGCGAGACTCCAACTCAAAAAAAAAAAGATGACAGATGCAATTGAACATGTTAGAAATAGATCGAGTAGACGGAGAGGCATTAAGTGCAAAGGAAAGAGCCCGAGGCACATGCCACCAGCTCTCTGGCAACCATTAGAACCCCAAAACTCCCTCCTCAATTCCCAAATCCACGATTAGGCCAATCACACCGTGATGGTCTTCTGCTCATCCTCAGAAAGTCAGCACATACACCACAGCAAAAGTGTATGGAGGTGGAAGGTGAATGCATGTTTGCATGGCATCTTGTGTTCACACGGGCATAGAGGGGCACATGTAGATTGTGGACAGTTCTCTAGATTCAGCTGGAATGGAGGAGTGTCTTCCCTTTGGGAACTTTGCTATTTTTTCCACTTGCAAGAGGAAACCCTTCCTCTAGAGACAGGTCTCAGAGGCTTACTACTTCATTATTCCTGCATTCCCTCTCACCCAGAAAAACCAAAAACATTCTGCTGTCACCTCCAGCATCTCCTCTAGGTCCCTTCCCACTCTTGAATTCTACAAATGGGGACTGAGCAATCGCCTCTGGTCACTGCAGGCACCAGGTCCAGACATTCTCGGAAATTAAAGAAAATACAGGGAAATGGCCCTGTTCTTGCTTTACCAGATCACTTCCTACAAAGGGGCATGTCCTGCAAGCTCCAGTCCCGCATGCCAAGCTGGACCTGACCTGGCTTCTACTTCAGGACCCGCTTTGGGGGAGGAAAGCAAGGTGAGTTGCAATGGCAGGCACCACTGCCCACCACCACTGGCTGTGTGGCCTGTGCCTGCCCAAGCAGTCCTTTCTGGTATGCAGCAGGCGCAGCCCAGGCCAAGACCCACGAGTCCTTGCTTTTGGATGTTATTGGCTTCCTGAGCTTTGGCCAACCTGCAGAGATCCTCTTCTCAACCAGCTGAAACCCAGAGTATCCCTTTTATAAAGGTTTCCACCATAGCCATGTGTTCATTTCTTATCCCAGAGTCAAGACTTGAGTACTCCCAAAGCACCAGAAGGAACCCTGGGAGGCCCCAAAGCAGAAACGAGCACTATAAAGAATGATCTTGCTTCAAGAGCCTAAGGTTATCATTAGGGTCATGGACACAACAAAGAGAGGTCACAAGGGTGTACTCTGCCTCAAGTCAGCTGGGCCTGGGGTCACATGTATCTCACCAAGGGCTGTCTTGGTATCAACCACACAGTATCCCAGCCCACCCATCTTCCTCCCAGGTTAGAGGAACACTGCAGCGCCAGCCACCATGGCCATGAAACTGCAGGGCTGAGAGATCCTTTCCTGGGGAACACTGTGGCCAAGGGAACTCCCCAGGCTGAGGATCCAACAAGCCAGCCTCCTTGTTGCTCTGATTGAAACAGGCATAAAGCCAAAGGCCTACAGCTCAGAGCCTGGGCTCCTTGGTGGAGGACTCCACTAGTTTCGCACAGACATGGCTGCCACCAGCCTCCCTGAGCCTCCGCTTTCTGTAAAGAACCTGCTAGGTCTTCTGGCTATCCACCTCATCCTGTACTTGTCTCTGGTGCTTCCCCAGCCCTACCAAGCCCTGGGCCGTACCTGCCTCCTGCCTCTAGAGAGCTCTAATCCCTCAGGGCACCATCTCCTGTCCCGCTTGCACTGCAACCTCACTCCCAAGCCACTCTTCCCAGAGCCACCACAGGGAAGACTGTGCAGGATCGTCAAACAAGTTCCTCTGGATGGCAGTGTTGCACTACAAATGGCTACCTGCCCCCCCCCCAGGCCACTCCCTCCACCCTTTGTGATGCAAAAAACACCAACCACAGCCCAGCCTGGTTCAAACATGGCAGATCACCTTAGGCCAGTTCTCTCCCATCTGCAGTGCCCTTGTCCTGTGAAGCCTGGCCTCTGCAGGATCCTCTGACCTTGCCTTCATGACAGAGAGAGAACTCCCTGCCAATGCCCTAGGGTAGACCCTGACCTCATCATGTCCTTATTTACCCTTTGAGCATGGGTGGTTTCTTGAGCCCTTTTTGAGGAATCCATGGCGACTGGACACAGGGTTGGATGCGTGCACCTTCCCTCCCGTTCCTGGCCCACTAGAAAACATTCTAACTTGGGCCAACTCACATGCCAGTATGAGGCCAGCTTGACCACCAAGTCAAGGGCTACCGGTGTTTCACGGGCCCCTGAAGGGGAGTTTAAGGTCCTGCAATGCCAGAACATCAGGACTGGGTACCTGGTTGTCTCACAGGGGAGCCATCAGGGTTTCAGGTGTGGATAGGTTAGACTGATGCAGGGGTCACAGAGATACTCTTTCCAGGCTGTGTAAGTGAGCACAGATCCCTGCCCTTGTTAGCCCAGGTACCCTCTTAAATAAGAGATCAGGCTGAACATGCTCCATCATCTTGCTAGTCTTGTGAAGGGTCTGATTCAATGAGCTTGGCCCTCAAGCGATAATCAGGAGACAACGGCAGGGCAGGCAGGGCTGCACTCAACACCAAGACTGAGAAACTCTAAAAACCTGGTTCTCTTTCCTGGGTCTACAACACACTGTCTCTCATCATGCAGGATTAGAATTGTCTCTTATTTCAAGTAAGGCAGGTAGCCCAAAGGTCCTGTCACTGGTCGATGGCCTCATGGAGGCCCAGGCACAATCCCTTTTCACTTTCTCTGGCACTGCAGAATGCTGACCATGAATTCCACAAATAGATTCCACTTCCTTTAGGGGAACACATCTTGCCTAGAGCCTTTTCTACCAACCATGGTGGAAAACTGCAGAAGAGGATGCCATTGCCCCCATGCCAAGAATCTACTTGTCTTGGCAGTATCTCCTTCTTGATGTGTGCTGAAATCCCAGAACCACTACCAGTTTCATAGAATAAAATAGACTTTGTTGAAAAGGAGAAGGAAGGTAACTAAAAGCACTCACCTTTAACACCAGTGCCTGGAGATGACCCTGGTTCACAGAAGTTTCCCCTTTTTCCGTGCATTCTGTGTGGCCTACAACAAGATAGCTGAATACCCTTCACTTGGCATGAGACCCATTGCTAAAGTGACAGTCAAAACATGGCAGTACACATACATCCCACCCAGCCAACCCAGAGAGCTTTTAGGTTTATCAACTCTAAGGTATATCGTGACTTCTGGAAAAAGCATAGTGTGAAAATCAACCACACTCATCTCTTAAAATCACACTAATGTCATTTGGGGCTTTCAGAAAGAGGCTGTGTCCTCCAAATGGTCTTGTGTGAAACAAAAGAATACCTGCCCCTTGGCTCTCTATTCTATGGGAACCATGACCATCACACTTTAAGTCTGTCCTCGTAAAACTTCTCTCCTGCTCTCTGTACTTGTATGACTATGGTGGAATAAGGCTGTTTCCTCCACTGCCTATGCATGGAGTTACTGGCAGCTTCTCTGTCTGGTGGTGCAATGGAAACTGGGTACTTCCACTCTGGCTTCACACAGATCCACCACATTGACTTTCTAGGAATAAGGGCAAATCATTCTCAGTGGCCATGTATCAATCTACCCAGCTGCTCACTTCTGGGTAGATTTGGCCACTCTATGATATACCCTTTAGACATACACACACAACCTCTGTCAGAGCAAGGACTACGTATGCAGTCTGATGGCTAGTTCTGTTTCAAAGACAAAAAAAAAGATTAGAGACGAAGATAGAAATACTGTCAAAGAGAAAGGAAATAATAAATTAATAATGATCCTGCCATCTCGAGGTAGACACGGGGGCACCCAAGCAGTTGTTGGATGTAAAATGGAAAAGATCTGGCAGGACACTGACTCTACGAAGATATGCACAAGCCAAAGGACAACTGTTTTGTGAAAGCAACAATGTGTAAGAGAGTATTTTACCTTTGAGCATCCTAGGGTCAGCAGGAAGGCCAAAAACAGACATACTTCTGCATTTGCCTTTACTTGCACTCAGCACTAGAAACACACACAAGGAAAAATGGCACCTAATTCTCACTGTAGGGAGGATCAAGAGAAGGGGTAGGTAGATACAGAGAAACAACTTGGGAGTGACAATGACTCCAGGATAAGAGGGGAGTGGTCCTTGTGCAATGTTAACACCTATCGGTGTAATTGGGCAGAATCCCTATCGATAGTGGCATCTCCAAGGTGGTTATGGGGAAAAGGAAAAGTAAAAGACAAATATACACATAGATATACACACACAGAGATATACACACACACAATTAAGGGTGTGTGTTTGTGTGTGTGTGTGTGTGTGTATCCATGTATGCATGCATGAATGATTGAATGTGTGGGGAGGGTGATTGGAGATGAGTCACAGTTTAATGTAGAGCTTCCTAGAAGGGACTGCAGAACCAAAAGCCTTCACGGAGGACACTTGCCTATGTGGAACTACTGGGCCCTCCTCTTGACCCTTGGAACCCCAATTTGGGGCACTCAATGGGACTGACAGCCTGTCAATTCCTGCTGCTCCACAATGACTCACCACTCCCTCTTGGGCCTGCTCCTGAGCCAGTATGCTGGATGAGGCTGCTTGGCTGGGCTCCCTTGGCTCCATGAGGGTCTGGCTCCATGAGGACAAAAGAGTGACAATGACTCCAGGATAAGAGGGGAAATCAAGGTTCTCAGCCTAATTCAAGGTAAGAACCAGTGTCCCCTGTAATCCCAGCACTTTGGGAGGCCGAGGCAAGAGGACTGCCTGAGACCAGGGGTTCAAGACCAGCCTGGGCAACTTGGTGAGATCAAAAATTAGCTGGGCATGGTGGTGCACACCTGTAGTTCCAGCTACCTGGAAGGCTGAAGTAGAAGGATCGCCTGAGCCCAGCACATCGAGGTTGCGGTGGCTGTGAGCATGCCACTGTACTCCACCCTCGGCAACAAAGTGAGACTCTAAGTAAAAAATAATAATAATAATAATCAGTGTCCCCATGAGAGGATCAATTCTACCCAAGAAAATCCATGTGATACCCACAAGTATAATCAGAATACTAGGGACCCCTTTACATGATATTTGAATTTAAGACGATGTAGTAAGGAATAGATACATCCATTTCTTTTGATGAAAGTTGTCACAGAGACATTAATATCCCCCACCAAAAGCCTTAGAGAAAGGGATACCCCTTCCCCTCACACCCCAACAGAGTAAACCTCACTGATAGAGCTTGAATTGGTTTTGGTCCTTCTTTTGCATTTTTTCATATACAAAAGGTGGAGAGCGAGGTCTAGAAGCGAGGGACATTGGCATTTCTGGAGCAACACTGCCATGAAGTGGAAGCTTCATTCACTCAGTCTTTGCCTTTTAATTGGATAACTTGAGTCCATTTACATTCAGTATCATTATTGGTAAGGACTTACTATTGCTACTTTGTTTCTTGTTTTCTGGCTGTTTTGAGACTCCTTTATTCCTTTCTTATTGTCTGCCTATAAGGCTAGTGATTATCTCTGATAGTATGTTTTATTTGTTGCTTTTTATTTTTAGTGAATCTATTAGAAGTTTTTGCACTGTAGTTACCATGAGGTTTACAATAAATATCACATAGGTCTAACAAGCTATTTTTAAAAGATGACAACTTATCTTAGACCACAAATAAAAGAACAGAAAGAAAAACATATACAAAAATTCTACACATTAATTCCATCTATAGGGGACCTGGATCTGTATAGCAAATTCACTTCAGTTTGGGAAAAATACCAGGAATGTCCTGTTCCAGCCTCTGGAATTTTGACCCTGCGGTTGTTCTTAGGAAAAACACTTGATTTCACAAACATGGGGGTCTGTGTTCCGTGGGTCCAGCAGTCTCACATAGTAGGCTCAGGCCAAAGCAGCATATTCAGCCCATCACACTCACAGCTTTGATATGAAAAACCGAAAAGAACTTTTAGGTCCACTCACTTCCCCAGGCCTTTACAAAGAGGAAGGCTGGTAGGTGCTAAAAGGCTTAGCCAACAGAAGACCACTGAGCAGAGCAACAGTTAAAAATAAGGGGGAGCAGGGAGCGATTTTCAACACCCATCTTGAAGGCATGAAAGAGAAGAGCTGAAGGGCTGAGCCTGAGTCTTCTTACCAAACGCTTGCTCAAGCACCCACCAGGGACCACAATTCTAGGTAACCAGGGTCTGGCAAAGGGAATGATTCACCTTTGAGGTTCTGCACAAGTGGCGGGCCATAGGAAGAGTCTGGATTTAAAAGAAATAGCTGTGTGTCACCACTTTCCTAGCCCTAGAAGTCATGCTTGATGGGGAATAGAACTAGAAGAATTGGTGAGCAAAGAGGCTACCGGCTGGGTGTACAGGAAAGAACAGGGGTGGCACACTAACGAAACACAAAAGTGGTGGAATTTAAGCAGGTCTCCAGATGCTTATTGATTCCCAGCTCTCTGGATGAACATGGATTTGAGACTCACTGACCCAGGCATTAAAAGGAAGAAAACAAATATTCTTGTTTATTGCCCCGAGGCTCCAAAGACACTTGGGGAGGGTAGCAGGAAAAAAAAAGTCTGAAAAGACAACTGCTTTGTGGTGTGCTGCTCTTGGGATATGAAACCTGCAACACAAAGAACAGGCCTCTGAGAAATAGCTGGCAACTCTAGGAGTTGGTACTGCAGCCATTAAAACTGCAAAATGGAAAACACAACATGCTCCAAGCCAGGGCTCTTTGGTGGAGGTCTCCGTTAGTCTCACCCAGACATGGCCGCCACCAGCCTCCAGAGCCTCCGCCTACTGGAAAGGACCCGCCAGGCATTCTGGCAGTCTACCTCGTCTTGTGCTTGTGTCTGGGGCTTCCACGGCCCCACTGGACCCTGGGTCATACCAGCTTCATGCCTCCAGAGAGCTTTGATCCCCAGGGGCACCATCTCTTGTCCTGCCGGCACCCCGACTTCACTCCCAAGCCACTCTTCCTGGGGCCATAACAGGGTAGATCGCGGGATTGCCAAATAAGTTCCTCTGGATGGCAGTGTTGCACTGCAAATATACACCTGCCCTTCCCCCCCCAAGCCTACTCCCTCCGCCCTTTGTACAGTAAAAAATGCCAACTGCTGCCCAATCTAGCCCAAACACGATAAATCAGGCTCTGGGCAGCTCTGGGCCCATTCTCTCCCACCTGTAGTGCCCTGGTCCTGCAGAGCCTATCCTCTGTAAGATCCCCTGGTCCTACCACTGTGAAAAAGAGGTAAGAACTCCCCTTCAATGCCCTAAACAAGGGCCTGACCATACTGCGTTTCCGTCTACTTCTTGGGCACTGCAGGCCCCGGGAAATCCATGGAGCCTGGGCACATGGTGGGATGTGTCCTCTCTGTCCCATTACTGGCCCACTACCAGAAAACGTTCTGACTTGGTCCCTTTCATATGCCCTATGAGGTAGGGCTGACCACCCGGTCAAGAAGGACCCATGGGAATGCCAGAACACTGGGACCCAGTACCTAACTCTTCTCCTACTGCAACCAGTGGGACTTCAGGCTTGGAGAGGGCAGACAGGTAGGGAGCCTCGTGGCACAGCCAAGACACCCATCCTCCTAGCACCTGGCCTGCATCAATCTCTGGACAGCTCCCACCACAAACCTTGAGGGATAAAAGACAAAGAGGCGTGCATGCTTCTGATGATTCATGTGCATCCTCACCTAACGCTAGACAGACAAAAGCCAAGTGTTTTGATCTTCTTTCCCAGAAAGTGGTGTATATTATGGGATAGTCACTTTCCCTCTGTCACCATGTTGGGACATATTAAAAGTAGGAAGACTAAGGAGACGGGGCAAGATGGCGACGGCATAGGTGAATTGGTGAGATTCTCTGAACGTGAGTTCCCAAAAAGGCTATTACTTCTCTTCCCCCATCCCCCAGCCCACCACCAACCGTGCTGGTGCCAGGCCTGGGAACTTCCCACGCAAGGCCAGATATTGCACACCCCCCACCACTGCTGCTATTCTACTAGTGTGTGTGGAAGTCTCCAGTCCCAGCCCCCTCCAGATCCCTCCCCGGCTGCATTGTCTCCAGCCCGACACCCAGCACCCGGCACTCGGCACCTCCGGTCACACAGGGAGGCTCTGGGCGCCTGCCCCTCAGAGACTCTGGTCCCTTTTCTGGCTGAGGTACTCTGTAGGGGGCCCAGCGCCACTCTCGCCGCTCACCGCCTTCCCTTTGGAACTTTGGAGCTCTGGAACTCCGGGTCCACCCTGGCTGAGGCACTCAGCGTGAGACCCCAAGCCGGAGGACCCAGACAAGCTGAGAAAAACAGATCTACTTAAACTGCCTCGCTATTCTCCAGGCAGAGACTTCCATTGCCCCGCCCACCCATCAACAAACTTTACCTCATTTCCTAAGGCCAGATATTGCAGCGTGCGGGAGTTTTGGGTCCCTGCTCCCTCCGGCCCTCTCCCCGGCTCCATTGTCTCCAGCCCGACACCCGGCACCTGGCACTGCCGATCACACAGGGAGGCTCTGGGCGCCAGCCCCTCAGAGACTCTGGTCCCTTTCCTGGCCGAGGTACCCTGTGGGAGGCCCAGAGCCACTCTCGCCGCACACTGCCTGCCCTTTGGCGCTTTGGAGCTCTGGAACTCCGGGCCCACCCTGACTGAGGCACTCAGTGCGAGACCCCAAACCGGGGTACCCAGACAAGTGGAGAAAAACAGATCTGGGTAAACTACCTTGCTACTCTCCAGGCAGAGACTTCCATTGCCCCGCCCACCTATCAACAAACTTTACCTCAGTTCCTAAGGCAACAAGGCGAAAGGAGACAAAGCCCCACCCCTATGCTGCAACGAAAAACAAAAGGGAGAGGCTGGAATCAGAGATCACAAAAGTGACTCTAGTCTGATCGCTTATTTTGATTTATGATTTTATCATTGAAACTGTTGGTTTAGATCACGTTTTGTGTTTACCTTCTGACTTAAACTGTTTCTTGATTTTATTGGCCTGTCTCTGTGTAACTATCAGTATTCTTTAGGGAATCTTTCTTACCTGTCTTTCTTCACTTCTTCCCGGCCCTGTGTCCCTCTCTCACCTGATAGTTGGTATGTATATCTGTTTTCCCTCTCGCACTTCTCTCTTTCTAACTCCCTGTTGACCCCCTTCCTCCATTATTTTCCTCTTTTATATGCCCCCTTTTTAAATCTAGGGAACAAGGCTGCATACTGCTGAATAGACAGACTGTAAAGCAGAGGGAAAAGTGAACAAAGCCAGAAGACCCTCATAAGGAAGAAGAGGTCATTGCAGAAGAGAAATAAAAGCAACCCCACCTTCGCTCAAAAACAGAATTGAAGAGGGGGAGGGAAAGGGGGAGAGGGAGAAAAATCTACAGAAATGAAGAAAAACCAAAAGAAGAGTATGGGTCTCTCCCAGACGCCTGGGAGAGCAGACAGTGAGAAAACTGACTTTGGAATGCAAACAATGAAAAGTCCCCAGAATGAAGGGTCTCAAAATGCAAATGTAGACATCAAAACAATAATGGAGAGATTAAAAAGAATTGAGGAGACACAAGAAGAAACTAGGAAGGAGCTGATATCTGAGATAACAGAAATAAAGAATACTGTGAATGAAATAAATAACAAATTGATAAGCATGGAAAGCAGAATTACCCAAGCAGAAGAAAGAATCTCAGAGCTTGAGGACCAAAATATAGAAATAACCCAAACTCTTAAAAACACAGAAAATAAGCTCAAAAAGACAGAACAAAACCTTCAAGAGATGAGTGACTACCTCAAGAGGCCTAACCTAAGAACAATCGGACTCCCTGAGGCAGAAAGAGAAACAGAGACCACATTGGAACAAACTTTCCATGAGATCATTCAAGAAAACTTCCCTTCTCTAATCAGCGATGCAAAAATTCAAACACAAGAGATTCAGAGAACCCCCACAAGACAACAAACGAGAAGACCAACTCCTAGACACATAATAATTCGCCTAAATAAAGTAGGCACAAAAGAAAAAATCCTAAAGGCAGCAAGAGAAAAAGGCCAGATCACCTACCATGGAAGACCAATCAGAATAGCAGCAGATTTATCTGCAGAAACCCTGCAGGCTAGGAGAGCTTGGAGCCCTATCTTCAAAGTCCTAAAAGATAAACAATTTCAACCAAGAATAACCTACCCGGCCAAGCTAAGCTTCATCAGTGAGGGAGAATTAAAATCTTTCCCAGATATCCAATCCCTAAGAACTTATGCTGCCACCAAACCATCTCTACATGAAACACTTAAGAAAGTACTAAACACAGAAGAAAAGGAAAAAAGAACAACATTCTTCACAAGAGTACAGGGAAAAGAATAAAATATACACAAACCAACCCCCAAACCAAAAGAAAGACAAAAAAAGAAAAAACCAAGTGGAAGAACAACAACTCAATAAGAACTCCATGATAGGGACGAACTCTCACATTTCAATAATTAGTCTGAACGTGAATGGACTAAACGCACCACTGAAAAGACATAGAATGACAAAATGGATAAAATATCACCAGGCAACAATATACTGCCTTCAAGAGACCCATCTCACTAGAAAGGACATACACAGACTCAAAGTAAGAGGATGGGAAACAAATTTTCAGGCGAATGGAACACAAAAGAAAGGAGGAGTCGCGATCCTAATTTCAGACAAAATACCATTTAAGCTATCAAAAATTAAAAAAGATACAGAGGGCCACTACATAATGATAAAAGGTTCACTCCATCAACAAGAAATATCTATCCTAAACATATATGCACCCAACATAGGTGTGCCAACATTCATAAAGCAACTTCTAGGAAAACTAAAGAAAGACATTGATTCTAACACCATAATAACTGGGGACTTTAATACACCACTCACAACCTTAGACAGATCATCAGGACAAAAAATCAGCAAGGAGATCCGGAACCTCAATGAGACTCTGGACCAAATGGACTTAATTGATACCTATAGAACACTCCATCCAAAGACCACAGAATACACATTCTACTCATCACCACATGGAACATATTCTAAGATCGACCACATAATTGGACACAAATCACGTATGAGCAAATTTAAAAGGACTGAAATTCTACCATGCACCTTCTCGGACCACAGTGGAATAAAAATAAACATTGACACCAACAAAGTCCCCCCAAAACCCACAAAGACATGGACACTAAACAGCATGATGCTAAATAACTCCTGGGTCAATGATGACATCAAAACAGAGATCAAACGATACCTGGAAACAAACGAAAATGAAGAAACATCTTACCAAAATCTCTGGGATGCCTTAAAAGCTGTAATAAGAGGGGAATTTATATCCCTACAAACACACATGAGGAAAATGGAAGGAACAGAAATTAACAACCTAACAAGCCACCTAAAGAAGCTGGAAAAGCAAGACCACAAAAACCCTAATTTCAGCAGAAGAATCCAGATCACCAAAATAAAAGCCCAAATCCAGGACATAGAAGACAAAAAGATAATAGAAAAAAATCAATAAAACAAAAAGCTGGTTCTTTGAAAGAATAAACAAGATCTATGGTCCCCTAGCTAGACTGACCAAGAAAAAATGAGAAAAAAACCAAATAAGTACAATCAGAAACACAAAAGATGAAGTCACATCTGACCCTGAAGAAATACAAAAGATCATTAGAGACTACTACATACACTTGTATGGAAACAAACTTGAAAACCTTAAGGAAATGGAGAACTTTCTGACATCACAAAACCTACCTAAGTTGGAACAAGAAGAGATTGAGACCCTAAATAAACCAATAACAATCAAGGAAATCGACTACGTAATAAGAAAACTTCCTCCAAAAAAAAGCCCTGGACCAGATGGCTTTCCAGCAGAATTTTACAAGACATTTAAGGAGGAGCTGATACCAATCCTACTGAAGGTATTCCAGGCGATTGAAAAAGATGGAACGCTCCCCAAATCATTTTACGAAGCCAACATCACATTGATACCCAAGCCAGGTAAAGATCCAGCAAAGAAAGAGAACTACAGGCCAATATCTTTGATGAACATAGATGCTAAAATTCTCAACAAGATCCTAGCAAACCGGATTCAGCAATACATCTCAAAAATCATCCATCATGACCAAGTAGGCTTCATTCCTGGGATGCAAGGCTGGTTCAACATTCATAAAACCATAAATGTTATTAAATACATTGACAGATGTCAAAACAAAAACCACATGATTATATCATTAGATGCAGAAAAAGCTTTTGATAAAATCCAGCACCCTTCTTGATAAAAACCCTTGAACATCTAGGCATACGGGAACATACCTCAAAATAGTAAAAGCCATCTACGAGAAACCCACAGCAAGCATACTCCTAAATGGACAAAAATTAGAACCATTTCCCTGAAAACTGGAACAAGACAAGGATGCCCACTCTCACCCCTCCTGTTCAACATAGTATTGGAAGTCCTGGCTTGAGCAATCAGAGAAGAGAAGGCAATCAGGGGTATCCAAATAGGAAAAGAGGAAGTCAAGTTATCTCTCTTTGCAGATGACATGATTGTATACCTTGAAAACCCGAGAGAATCTGTCAAAAACCTCCTTACACTGATAAAGACCTTTGGCAAAGTCTCAGGATACAAAATAAATGTACAAAAGACAATCGCATTTCTCTACACCAATAATAAACAAACAGAAACCCAAATAAAAAACACAATTCCATTCACAATAGCCGTAAAAAAAATGAAATATCTTGGCATCTTCCTAACCAGAGACGTGAAAGACCTTTACAAGGAAAACTACAAAACACTGCTCAAAGAAATCAAAGTTGACACAAACAAGTGGAAAAATATCCCATGCTCATGGATCGGAAGAATCAACATTGTGAAGATGTCCATCTTACCTAAGGCAATCTACAAATTCAATGCAATACCCATCAAATTACCAGCAACATTCTTCTCAGACCTGGAAAAAACAATGCAGAAATTCATATGGAAACACAAACGTCCAAGAATAGCCAGAACAATCCTCAGCAAAAAAAAAAACAAAGCAGGTGGTATCACACTGCCAGACTTCAAACTTTACTATAAAGCTACAATCATCAAAACAGCTTGGTATTGGTATAGGAACAGGCATATAGATCAATGGAATAGAATTGAGATTCCAGAAGCAAAACCTCAATTTCTCAACCAACTCATCTTCGACAAAGCCTCCACCACGTACCACTGGGGAGAGGAGAACCTATTCAGTAAATGGTGCTGGGAAAACTGGCTGACCACATGCAGAAGATTGAAACAGGACCCCTATCTATCCCCATGCACAAAGGTTAATTCCAAATGGATCAGAGACCTAAATGTAAAACCTCAAACCATAAGAACCTTAGAAAATGAAGGAAAAACCCTCATGGAAATCGGAACTGGCATCCAATTCCTGAACAAAACCTAAAACCCACAGCTCATAAGAGAGAAAATAGACAAGTGGGACCTTATTAAACCGACAAGCTTCTGCAAAGCCAAAGAAACTATCAAGATAGCAGGGAGACAGCCTACAGACTTGGAAAAAGTATTTGCCAACTCCAGGTCCGACAAAGGCTTAACATCCTGGATCTACAAGGAACTCAAGCATGCTGAAAAGAAAAAAACAAACAACCCCATTATAAAATGGGCAAAAGATATGAACAGACACTTCACAAAGGAAAACATCCGAGCAGCCAACAAACACATGAAGAAATGTTCAACCTCACTAATCATCAGGGAGATGCAAATCGAAACCACACTGAGATACCACCTAACCCCAGTTAGAATGGCAATTATCAACAACTCAAAAAGTAACAGCTGCTGGAGAGGGTGTGGTGAAAAGGGAACACTTCTACACTGTTGGTGGGAGTGTAAACTAGTGCAACCTCTGTGGAAAGCAGTGTGGCGATTCTTAAAAGCTCTAAATACCAACCTCCCATATGACCCCGCAATTCCCCTACTGGGAATATATCCTGAAGAACAGAAATCACTCTATAAAAAAAGATACCTGCACACGTATGTTTATCGCAGCATTGTTCACAATAGCAAGAACCTGGAAACAGCCATGCTGTCCGTCAAAAGAGGACTGGATTAAAAAAATGTGGTATATATACACAATGGAATACTACACAGCCATAAAAAAGAACAAAATCATGAATTTTGCAGCAACCTGGATGGAACTAGAGTCACTGAGTGACCTCTCACAGAAACAAAGATCCGAGTATCACATGTTCTCACTCAAATAATGGACCTTAAACATCCAATGCAATACTATACGAAAATGACTGACCGTACTGGGAAACTATGGTGGGGGGAGAGAGATGGGATTAACAGTAGCAAATATCTGTCTGGGTACGGGGAAACATCCTATATCAACAGGGTGCCTGAATGAAACGCAATTGTATACCTAACCCTTAACTGTACCCCACAACTTCACAATAAAAAATAATAATAAAAAATAATAATCAAAATCATGAAAGATGATTCATTCCTCTATTGGGGAACAAATAACATATGTTTCTAAAATATAAAATTAAATTTATGTCTAAAACTAAGATAATATAAACTTAATGTAGACATTCATGTATTAAACAGTGAAACACTCAAAAACCATTACTACCATAAAAATTTTCAACAATCTTAAAAAAAAAAAAAAAAGTAGGAAGACTTGGCCAGGCATGGTGACTACATCCATAAATGCGGCACTTTGGGAGGCTGAGGCAGAAGGACCACCTGAGCCCAGGAGTTCAAGAATAACCTGAGCAACATAATGAGACCTTGTTTCTACAAAATAATTTTAAAAATTAGTCAGGTATGGTAGGGCATGCCTGTAGCTCCCACTACTCAGGAGACTGAGACAGAAGAACCGCCCAAGCCCAGGAGGTTGAGGCTGATGGGAACTGTGATCACACCACTGCACCCCAATCTGGGCAACAGAGTGAGATCCTGGCTCAAAAACAAACAAATGAATAAATAAAACATTTTAAAAACCGGAAGAAAGAAAGGAGCAAAGAAGTGGGAAAACTCCCAACAGGTGCAGAAGGGACACATAGCCCAGGACCACTCGTCTCAAGATCACAGAGTCAATAGTAGGAATACACTGCATTCCGGCTGTTGCCTGCCTAGACCCATCCTGACCTTAACCCTCAAGTCCTTCTGTTTAGGATTCCCCACAAGAAAGTGTTTCTTTCTTTCTCTCTGTCCCATGATCCTCTCACATTCATTCTCTCTGTCTCTCTTTCTCTGTCTACACACACACACACACACACACACACACACACACACACACACACACACACCTATCATCTATCTATCATCTCTCTATGTGTGTATGTATTTGTCTTCAGGACTCCTTGTCAATGCATTGCTCAAACAAACAAACAATAACAACAAAATGACAGCTACAATTGAGCCTGTTATCAATCGTTCAAGCAGACTGAGAGGAATTGAGAAACATGAAAAGAGCCCAAGGCACATGCCACAAAAACTCACCCCCAAACTCCCTCCTCAATTCCTGAAGCCAAGGCAAGGCAAGTCACACTGTGATGTTCTCCTATCCTTCCTGGAATGGTAGGCCCACAAGCCACAGCTAAAGTGTGTGGAAGCAGAAGATGAATGTGTGTTTGCATGACATCGTGTGTGCACACGGGCATAGAGAGACACTCGCAAACATCTCTCTGGACTTAGGTGGAATGGAAGAGCATATACCCTTTGGGAACGTTGCTGCTTTTTCAGTTGCCAAAGGACAGGCTACTGCCTAATCATTCTTCCTTGATGTCCTCCCACCCTGGAGAAACAAAGACATCCTGCTGTCATCTCCTATGGCTCCTCTAGGTACCTTCCCTCTCTTGATTTCTACAAATGCAAACTGAGTGACATCCCTTGAGACATGCACCTCTGGTCACTTGAAACATTGACTTCAGACATTCTCAGAAGTGCAAGAAAACACAGAAAACTGGCCCAGTCCCTGCTTTACCAGACGGCTTCCTTCAAGAGAACGTGTCCTGCAAACTCCAGCCCAGCATGCCAAGTTGGACTTAGCCCGATTCCTCCTTTCAAGGACCCACCAGGTGTTCTAGCTGTGCACCTCGTCCTGTTCCTGTCTCTAGGGCTCCATTGCCCTACCATGCCCTGGACTGCGCATCCCTCTGGCTTCCAGAGGGTTCTGATTCCTGGAGGCATCACCTCTTGTCCTTCCTGCACCCCGACCTCACTCCCAAGCCACTCCTCCCTGGGCCACCACAGGGAAGATGTTCCAGGATGCCAAACAAATTCCTCTGGATGGCAGTATTGCACCACAAATGCCCAGTAACCCTCCCCCAAGTCCACTCCCTCCACCCTTTGCAGAGCAAAAAACAGCCAACTGCTGGCCAACTTGGCTGGAACATGGCGAATTATATGCTCTTGGCCATTCTGGGCCTATTCTCTCTCAGATGCAGTGCTCAGTCTGGCCCTACCTTCATAACAAAGAAGGAAGAGCTCCCCTTCAATGTCCTAAGGATGGCCCTGCCTGCCCTCACTGCCTCTCTGACTCCCTGCTGCACATGAGAGGTTGCTTGAGCCCTCGGGAATTCATGGAGACTGTGCACACAGATGCCCCTCCCCTTCTGCCCACTGGAAATCATTCGGACTCAGGCCATCTCATATGCTACTATGAGGCCAGTCTGATCATCAGGTCAAGGGTGACCAGCATCTCACAGGCCCCTGAAAGGGAATGAAAGGTCAGCTGAAAAGTCTGGCAACGCCAAGACATTGGGGCTGACCACCTGGCTCTTCTTCTTGGGCTGCCAGTGGGACTCCATACCTGGAGACTTCAGACAGGATGAAAGTAGGTGCCGCAACCCCACACACCTGTCCTCCTAGCACCTGGCATAGGTAAATCTCTGGGCAGCCTTAACCAGAAGGCTTTAGGTGGAAAAGATATAAAACTATGTGTGCTTTTTAGTACTTGTGTTAGGTGCTAGTGCTAACAGGCAAAACCAATGTGTTTTGTTCTTCTTTTTAAACTGGTGCATATTCTGTTAATATGACCACACTACCTAATGTAATATCCACTTTGAATCCCATTCCTATTAATATATTTATGACCACTTTTATAAAGGTAAGGTAAAGGAATTCTACAATTTATGTGTACTCCGAAGAAGTCCAAATATCGGTAGAAAATTTGAGCAAAAAGAAAAATGCTGGAGGCATCATGATGACTGACTTTAAAATATACTACAAGGCTATAGATCCAAAACAGCACAATATTGATATTAAAAGAGACTCATAGCCCAATGGCACAGAATAGAGTCCTGAAGTAAAGCCACATATTTACAGTAAACTGATTTACAAACCCACCGATCATACCATAGGGAATAAAATACCCTCTTAAAATATGGGGTTGGAAACACTGGATATCCACATACAGAAGGATAAAAATGGAACCTTATTTTTCACCATACAAGAAAATCAACTCAAGGTGGATTAATGTATTAAATGGAAGGCTCCAAACTATAAAACTACTAGAAGAAATCCTAGGAAAAACACTCCAGAACATTGGTGTAGGCAAAGATTTTATGGCCCAGAACATTGGGGGAAAAAAGCAGAGAAATTGAACTATTTTAAACTAAAAATATTTTTCATAGCAAAGGAAACAATAGATTGAAGAAGCAACGTATTAAAATATTTATCCAACAAAAGACCAATATACATACTATACAAGAGACTGAAACAGTTCAACAACAAGAAGAAAAAAAAGACATCATCTCATTCATAATGGGCAAAAAAATGGACATTTTTCAAAAGAAGACAATAATAGTAAATAGGTATATAAAAAAAGGTTTAATATCTCTAATCAAAGAAATGCATCTACCACAATCAGAATGGCTATTAGTAAAAAGAAAAAATTGTGATAATAGAGGAGAAAAGGGAACTCATAAACTACTGATAGAAATATAAATTATTACAACACTTATAGAAAAGAGTACAAATATTTCTCAAGGACTAAAAATAATACTACAATCTTACTACAGGGTATCAACCCAAAGGAAACAAATCATATCAAAAAGATACCGCACTGATATGTTTATTGCAGCACTCAGAATTGCCAAGATATGGAATCAACTTACATGTCTATCAATGGATGAACTGATAAAGTGTGGTATATATGCACAATAAAATACTATTCAGCCATAAAAAAGATTAAAATCATGTCTTTTCCGGCAACACAGATGGAAGAGGAGGTCATTATCTTAAGTGAAACAACTCAGAAACGAAAATCAAATAATCATGCGTTCACTCATTAGTGGGTGGTAAAATGTGTTCACCTGGATGTAGAGAGTGGAATGATAGATAATGGAGAGTTGAATAGGTTGGAGATGGGAGTGCAGAGAATGAGAAGAAATCCGATAATCACTATAATGTACATTATGTAGGTGATGGATACCCTAGAAGCACTGACTTGACCACTATGCAACCTTTGCATGTAAAAAAACTGCATATGTACTCCATAAACGTATAATAAAAAACCCCAATGAGTTTATGTTTTACTATTTCATGACTGAAATGCTAAAATAAGGGGTACATGATCTTTATTTACATGTATGTTTATGTGTATAGTTGTGTTTATGCATATGTACATGTACTGTGTTATATGTTGTGTCAACATATTAAAATCTGACATAGTTGTCCAGAAACCCCTTAAAATATTCTATGTAGAGAAAATGGGGGCTCATATAAGATATACAGTAATAAACGCCAATTTTTAGAGTTCAAGTGACTTAAGTAAACCTTTAATAAGTTAATTGGCATTTAAAATGTTGACAAAATAAAATTAGAAATGTCTTCAAAATTGTCAACATACATTTTCAACTGAATTTGATGGCCAGACCGTCTTATATTTGCTTCTGTTAGGTCTTAAAGTCCTAAAGCTACAAAATCAACCTAAAACAAAATGATCTTTGTTTATGACATTCTTTGATAATTAATACTGTTGATTTAATAAAAATCAGCTATGTCTTTTGAGTTATCAACAAAATACCCATAAATTGAACTATAAGATTCTTAACTTAGGTTAATACCTGAGAATAACAAGCTTTAAAACTGATTTTTTTAAAAAAAGGCCAGACACATTAATTCATGCCTGTAATTCCAGCATTTTGGGAAGCCAAGGTAGGATGATTGCTTGAGCCTAAGAGTTCAAGACCTGCCTGGGCAACATAGTGAGACCTTGATTCTACAAAAAATTAAAAAATTAGCTAGGCATGGTGGTATACACCTGTAGTCTCAGCGACTTGGGAGACTGAAGCAGAAAGATTGCCTGAGCCCTGGAGGTCAAAACTGCAGTGAGCTGTGAGCATGCCCTGCACTCCAGCCTGTGCAACAAAGTGAGGCCCATACTTACAAAAAAAAAAGAAAAAAAAAAGACTAGCTCTAATATCTCAACTTTCATAACTAACCTATGTTATACATAAATAAATTAGATAATTGCAAATAGAATTAATATTTATAGATGAACTCATAGAATTTAAAATTGTAAAATATGTTATTCTAAATTAAACAACAAATATTCATTTAGTGTCTGGGCATATCCAAATAAGAAGAAAACTGAAATGAATAGCTAAATAATTATATGGTTATATATGGTTTCTTAAATTTCATTAAAAGGACTAAATATATTTAGTATATTAATAAAATATATATTTAGAAAAAAGTTTTCTATAAAAAAGTATGTGGTAATTTTTTTGTACTAAGTTGAAATGATTGGTTGTTCCACAATTGAAAAAAAAAAGAACAATTAAGGACTAAGACTTGAGGTTTAAGAACATGATAAATGTTCTAAAGAAGTAGAAGAGGATTTATAGAAGATCAGCCATAAGCCGGGCTCGGTGGCTCAGCCTGTAATCCCACGCCTTTGGGAGGCTGAGGTGAGTGGATTGCCTGAGCCCGCAGGTTCAAGACCCGCCTGGGCAGCGAGACCTCATCTCTACAATAAATCAAAAAAGTTAGCTGGGCATGGAAGCACGCCTGTAGTTCCGGCTACTCGGAAGGCTGAGGCGGAAAGATCGCCGGAGCCCAGCAGGTCGAGGCTTCGGTAGCCGGGAGCGGCCACTGCACTCCAGTCTGGGCGACCAAGTGAGACTCCAACTCAACAACAACAACAACAACAACAACAACAAAAAGATCAGCCATGTGAAGGAAGTTTTATGTGTGATTCGGTTAACTGTAAGTGGAAAAAATCTGCTTCTCTTTTTCTAAAAATTAAACATTGCTGTCAGGTGTGCACTGATACAAGAACAGAGTCTGATCCTCTACATTTAAAACATTCAGGTTTCTTAAAGTATTAATCTGCTTTTTTATAAAAAAGATTGTAAGAGGTTTTGATCTTTAATTCTCAAATTTATTCCTTTAACAGCCATCTTCTAAACTACACAGAGATTTTGTTTCTGCCATTTATTCCTGAGATCTATTTAATATCCCTAGTTTCAGGTTTTAAAAATGCTGTCTTCTTTATTTAAAATGGCAATTTCACTTCTGTGGTAAAGTTTTGCTATTGAAATTTCTCAGATTCATATCGTTTTGCTATTGAAATTTCTCAGATTCATATCTCAAAGGTTCAACTTTTGCATATTCCACTGCATGTAATTTGCAGGTCATACGGCCTTCTGTTATTTCTTTCCTTAAGAATGCCTGGGATGATAACGCTTTCATTTTTTTTTTTTTATCAGCACCTATAACTTTTTTCTCTTGTTCTAAGCTGTCGTTATGGCCTAACACTGAAATTTATATCTTGAAGTCCTAGAATAGCCATGTTTCCCTTCAGCATAACTTGATTCTGTACACTTGACTTTTCTTGATGCATCTGAATTAGTGCACTCCTAACCTTGGACACATTCCTTTTGTGTCTAATTAAATTCAAATGCCCTTTTCATTAGGTTTGGTTTCCTGGTTATCTAAATGAATTTCCCATAAAAAGAAATAATCACAATGTAGAAAATTTTACTTTATGTTTTTGGTAACTGGCCTAAAAATCAACGATTTTATGTTTTATCAAGATAATATCCTATGTTGGCTTTTTATTAGGTTTTTGATTACTTAGGAAAAGTAAGGTTTTAAAAAGTTAAGGTTGCTGGGTATGGTGGCTCATGCTTGTAATCCCAGCATTTTGGAAGGCCGAGGCAGGAGAATCACTTGAGGCCAGGAGTTCGAGTCCACCCTTGGCAACATACCAAGACCATATCTCTATTCTAAAAATTAGAAAAAAGAGGCCGGGCTTGGTGGCTCAGCTTGTAATCCCAGCGCTTTGGGAGGCCAAGGTGAGTGGATTGCCTGAGCCTGTGTGTTCGAGACCTGCCCGGACAACTTGGCGAGACCTCATCTCTACAATAAATCAAAAAAAAATTAGCCGGGCATGGTAGCGTATGCCTGTAGTTCCAGCTACTTGGAAGGCTGAGGAGGAAGGATCGCCGGAGCCCAGAAGGTCAAGGCTGCGGTGGCTAGGAGTGTGCCACTGCACTCCAGTCTGGGTGACAGAGTGAGACTCCAACTCAAAAAAAAAAAAGAAAAAGAAAAAAAGGTAGGGTTTTATATCCATGTAACATAACTTTCTGTATTGCTTTTGAAGTCTATTGTTCATCACTCAGTGACATGGCCTATGATTCTGTTTTGATCAAGTGGTTTGAGTTTTTTTTAACATCTTTTACAAATTTTCCCCAAATCAAATCCTAAATTAGGTGTTGTTGACCTAAAATTAACTTTGAGATTTTCAAAATTTTTAATTTTGAGCCTTTGAAAAGCCTCAAAAGATAGATCTCTCATCTTGCAAAGATTTCAAATGATTAAGCTTATTGCTAAATTATATAAGAAACACTGTCAAATAATAAATGATACTAGGTCTTCCCTTAGTTGCATTTATGGGCATACTATTGGTATGAATGTCTAAAAATTATAAAAATTCATAGAAATACAATACATTATCATTCATAATTTTGGTTGTTACTTTAAAATGCTATATGTAATAGAAATAACTAAATTTCTTGTCAATTGTAAACTTTCATCAGATTTTTAACCACTGCCACTCAGTGTTTGGCATATATAGTTATTGTTTCGAATTCTTCTCTAGAAATAGTTACAATCAAATTCACAGAAAAGACTCTAAAAGCACTCTTAAATACAGGTTTCTGGTAACTTCAAAATGAATGAACTAAGTAAAAATTTCCAGAACTCTGGGAAACTGAAGGGTTGATGAAACTACTAAAGGAGATCAAGTGTTAAAAGTGGATCCCATGAGACTAAGTAATCAATAAAGATAATGCTTTAGTGACTTTTATTTGAAACATTTTTATTCTTTACTTAAATGTTTTGTTTTCCAGACTTAAGGACACTTTCTTAAACTATCTATAATTTATAGCTACTTGATAACATATATTTTTGTACAAAAATTTTAAAAATTAGGGCATTTGGGTTTTTCTTTCTTACGTGATTCCTCCAGAATTCAAAAAATGTTTGTAAGTATTCTTATGGCAACATGGTTACTTGCCTAATTCTAATTTTAAAAACTGCTCTCTTAATAGCAGACTACAATTCAAAACATCGGCTATATAACTAAAACTTTGAATAAAATGCCATATTTAAAAATATGCATAAAATGCCTAACTTCAAGGGTTCCCAGAATTACAGTGAGTAAATGAAAAGTATCATTTCCTGTAAGGTCCAGAAGCATTAGGACTGCAAGTAAAATCTAAAGTCAACATTGGTTTAACTTCTTAGCCTCAAGATGTTTTTAAAGGTGTGAGACTCTTTTTTTTTTTTAAAGTTGGAGTCTCACTCTGTTGCCCAGGCTGGAGTGCAGTGGCACACTCACGGCCACCCCAGCGTCGATCTGCTGGGCTCCAACGATCCTTCCGCCTCAGCCTTCCAAGTAGCTGGAACTATAGGAGCGTGCTACCATGCCCAGAAAAAAATTTTTTTTTTTGAACCCAACAGTGGTGAAATTTAGGCAAGGTCTCCTGACGCTTCTTGATTCCCAGCTATGTGGGCAAGCACAGATTGAAACATGGAGAGGTAGGGGTACTCATTTGCCCCAAGGATCCAGGACTGTTGGGGAAAAGGGCCAAGAGGAAGAACTCTGCAAAGTTAGTGGTTTTGGTGCCTGCTCCCTTGGGTATGAGACCTGCAGTACTAAGGAAAGGTTTCTGCAGAACTATGGTAAACCCTGGAGTTGGCACTGCGGTCAGCACAAAGCCAGGTAGTAAAATACCCATAACCTTGAGCCACGAATCCTTGGCCAAGGCATCCTCTATTACTCATTAACCTCCCTATTCTCCCACCCCCAAGCTGCCAGAAATAGCTGCTACCATTCCCAAGCCTCCACTTCATAGACAGGGCTTGCCAGGCATTCTAGCGGTCCACCTCATTCTATGCGTGTCTCTGGAGCTTCCATGACCCTAGCAGGCCGTGGGTCCCGCATCCTCCATGTGTGCACAGAGCTCTGATCCCTCAGATAACCTGTCTTGACTACACCCCGACCTCACGCCCAAACCACTCAATTCCTCTGGGTGGCAGTATTGTACCACAAATGCTCACCTACCCTGCCAGCTCTGCCCCTCCCCCCGCCCCCTCCACACCCCCAACCCTAGCTCCCTCCTTCTGCCCTTTGTGGAGTTAAAAAACTGCCAACAGTAGTGGGGAACTACCAGGGGAGGGGAGTGGGATTGGCAGTTGAGGAAAACTTCTAGGGGCAGGAGGGCCACACCTCATCAACAAAGGGCACCTGCATAATCAATGTTTGTATACCTAACCCTGAATTATGCCCATATTTAAAATAAAAATAAATAAATAAAAATGCCAACCGGTGCCCAACCTGGCTCAAACATGGTGGATCACACTCTTGGGATTTTGCAGTACCCTGGTCCAGCAAACCCTGGCCTTTGCAGGGTCCTCTGGCCCTACCTTCATGACAAAGTGCTCCCCTCCAATGCACTAGGAAAGGCCCTGAACACACTGCATCCCTATCCACCCCTTGGGCACAAGAGGTTGCCTGAACCTTTGGAGAATCCATGGAGACTAGGCACATCATGAAATGTGCACCCAACCCTGACCACTGGGGAATATTCTAACTTGGGCCATCTCAAATGCCACCATGAAGCAAAATTGACAACAGGTCAAGCGCAACCAACATCCTAAGAGAGGAGTGAAAGTCTTGCAACACCAGCACATCCAACCGAGCACTCAACTCTCCTCCTATGTCAGCCAGTGGAACTTAAGGCCTGGAGAGGTCAGACAGGCGAGGAACCTCGTGGCACAGCCAAGATATCCGTCCCCTTAGCACCTGGCCTGGCTCGATCTCTCCAGAGCTCTCACGACAAAACTTGTGGGTTAAAAGACAGAGGCATGCATGCCTCTGATAACTCATGTGCAAGAGCTAGAGAGGAAACACCCAAGTTTTGGGCTCTTTATCCCCAGAAAATCCAATATTTCATGAACACGTTCTCCCTGTCACTGTGTTGGGGCACATTTGAAGTGGAAGGCTTTCCGACACCTGTGGAAAGGATGCATGCTCCAGGACACCAGCTCCCAGGATCATAAAAAGTCAATAGTAGGAACATACCGCATCCCAGTTGCTGCCTTTCTAGCTCCATCCCAACCCTGACCCCCATGTACTTCTGTTAGGAATTCCCCACAAAGAAGTGTTTCTTTCTTTATATCTATCCCCAGATTGTCTCTCTCTCTCTCTCTCTCTCTCTCTCTCTCTCTCTCTCTCTCTGTTACCTCTCTCATTCAATCCACTCGACTACTTCATTTATACTCATGACATGTCAATGATTGCTAAAAAAAAAAAAAGACAATAGATGCAACTGAACATATTTAAAATGGTTCAAGTAATCCGAGCGGTATCAAGAGAAATGGAAAGAGTCTGAGACACATGCCACCAGCTCTCTGGCGAACACAAGGAACCCTGAAACCCCTCCTCCATTTCCGAAGCCAGAACTAGGCCAGCCATGTAGTGATGGTCTTCTAATCAGCCTTGGAAGGTTGGCCACACACCACAGCAAGTGTGTGGTGGTGGAAGGTGAATGTGTGTTGTATAGCATGCTGTATGTACGGGGGACATGAAGGGGCACATGTAGACACATGCACGTCTCTGTGTATTCAGGTAGATAGAAGGAGCATCTACACTTTCAAGAATGGGGCTTTTTCACTCTGATGAATACACCCTTCTTCCAGGAGTCAGGAATCAGAGGCTGACCACTTCATCATTCTTCCTCAATGTCCTCTCACCCTGGACACACAGGGAACAGCCCACCCATCTTGTTCCCCAGGCTGGAAGAATACGCCAGCGCTGGCCTACATGGCGGCAGAACTGCAGGGCTGAGAGAGATCCTTCTCAGGGATGCACTGTGGCACGGGGAAACCAGCCGGGACCTGGGATGCCCCCAGGATAACGCACCCGTTGCTCTCAAGGGAACGGGCACCGGACCAAAGGCCCACAGCCTGGAGTCAGGGCTCTCTAGCGAAGGCCTCCGGTAGTCCCCGCAGACATGGCCACCGACAGCCTCCCGAGCCTCCACTTCCTGGAAAGGACCTGCCAGGCTTCCTGGATGTCCATCTCACCCTGCACCTGGTTCTGGGGTTTCTGCAGCCCTAATGGGCCAGTCTCGTGCCTCCAGAGAGCGATTGTCGCCCCTGCGTACTGGCCTCACTCCTAAGCCACTCTTCCCATAACCGCTACAGGGAAGACTTCACGGGGTCACCAAACAAGTTCCTCTGGATGGCAGTGTTGTAACGCAAATGTACACTGCCCCCCCCCCCGCTCCACTCCCTCCACCCTTCGCGGAGTAAAAAAATGCCAACTGCTGCCCAACAGGGCTCAAACATGGCAGATCAACTCTGAGCCACTCTGGGCCCATTTATTCCACCTGCAGTGCCCTGGTCTTGCAGAGTCTGGCCTCTACAAGGTCCCCTGGCCTTGCCTTCCTGACCAACAGGGATGAGCTCCCCTTCAACGCCCTAGACAAGGCCCCGAACCTACCACTTCGTCTACTTATCCGTCTACTTCTTGGGCACCGCGGGGTTCTTGAGCCCCCAGAAAATTCACAGAGCCTGAGCACATGATGGGACTGCCCTCCCACCCCATTACCAGTGTATTGCCAGGACACATTCTGACTTGGGCCCCTTCACGTGCAACTGAGATCCATTTGACCACTGGGTCGAAGGGGAAACAGCATCCCATGAGCTCCCGGAGGGAAGTGAAAGTCTTGCAATGCCAGGACACTGGGACTGAGCATCTATCTCTTCTCCCACGGTAGCCAGTGGGATATCAGGCTTGGGGAGGTCAGACAGGTGGGGAGCCACCTGGGATGGCCAAGACTCTGTCCTCCTGTCTCAGTCTCTGGATAGCAACTATCACAACACTAGCAAAAGACAGGCAACACCCAAGTGTTGGAACCTTCCTCCCCAAAGAGTGGTGCCCGATCTGTGGTGGACACATTCTCTCTGTCACAGAGTTGGGGTAGAACTGGGAGGTTTCTTGACACCTGCAGGAAGAACGCACTCCTCGGGACTCCAGCTCCCAGGATCACACCCAGTTAACAGTAGGAACACACTGACTACATCCCAGCTTCTGCCTTTCCAGCCTTTTCTCGACCCTTACCCCACATATATATGTTTCTAATTCCCCACAATAAAGTTGTTTCTTTGTCTCTATCCCCAGATCATCCTTTTGTTCCCCTACTCATCTGTCTGTCTGTCTCTCCGTGTGTACTTGGCTAAATTTCTTTGATCTTCAAGACCTCATGGCCATGTATTCATTCCAAGAGATGACAGATGGACACCATGGGCATATTAGATATGGTTCAAGTAGAATGAGAGGCAATGGGTGTGATGGAAAGACCCCAAGGCACATGCTGCCAGCTCTCTGGCAAACACCAGGAACTGCCAAACCCCTCCTCACTTCCTGAAGCCACGGCTGGGCCGGCGACATGGGGATGGTCTTCTACTCATCCTCAGAAGGTTGGTCAACACACCATAGCCAAAGAATGTGGAGGTGGAAAGTGAATGTGTGTTTGCATAGCATCCTGTGCATAGAGGGGCACAAGGAAACACATGGATGTCTCTGTGGATTCAGGTGGAATGAAGGAGCAGCTGCCCATCAGGAAAGTGGCTACCTTTTCACCCTGATGAACATGCCCTTCTCCCAAGGAGTCAGGCCTCAGAGGCCGGCTACCTCACCGTTCTTCCTTGATGTCCTCTCACCCCGGAGAAGCAAAGACATCCCACTATCACTTCCAGTGGCTCCTCTAGTTGCCATCCCACTCTTGAATTCTACAAATGGGGAGTGAGTGACACACCTTGAGAAACGCACCTCTGGTCCCTTAAGAGACAGGCTCCAGACATTCCCACAAGGAAAAGAACACATAGGGAAATAGCCCTATTCCTGATCTAGAGACCACGTCCTTCAAAAAGACAAGTCCTGAGTGCTTTATACCAGCCTCTCCAAGTTGGTCCTGGCCCGGTTATTCCTCCTGGGCTCACTTCAGGAGCAGAAGAGGCAGGCTGAGGCGTAGTGGCAGGTATCACTACCCAGTGCCATTGACTGTGTGGCCCGTGCATGGCCCACCAGGCCTTCCTGGCATGCAGCAGGTGCTCTTCGGGCCAAGCCCCGTGAGTCTTTGCTTCTGGATGCTCTAGGCTTCCCGAACTTTGGGCCAACTTGCAAGACCCTCTTCCTGCCCAGCAGAAACCCAGGAAATGTCCCTTTTTCAACAGATGCCACCACAGGCATGTGTATAATACGGATTTCTGAGCCAAGGCCTGTATAGCTCCAAAGCACCAGCAGGTGCCCTGGAAGGAACCGCAGCAGAAATGAGCACCAGTGAGAATGGTTTTGCTCTAAGAGCTTAGTCCCATTGTGGAGACCATGGACACAACCAACAAGAATCACAGAAGGGCACCAGATCTCAAGCTGACTGGGCCCGGGGTCGCATGTTTCTCACCCAGGGCCGTTGGGGTATGGACCACCCATCTTGCACCCCAAGCCGGAGGAATCTGCCAGCACCGACCAGCATGGTGACAGAACTGCAGGGCTGAGAGAGGTCCTTCTCTGCCATGTACTGTGGCCTGGGGAACCTCCTGGGGCCTAGGAACCACCTAGGACAACCCGCCCATTGCTCTTAAGGAAACAGTCACTAGGCCAAATGTCCCCAGTCCAGAGCCTGGGCTTCTTAGCGGAGGTCATTCCCTAGTCCTGCCCAGACATGGTTGCCACCATCCTCCTGAGTCTCCGCTTCCTGGAAAGGACCCACCAAGTTTTGTTGCTGTCCCGCTCGTCCTGTGCCTGTGTCTGGGCTTCTGTGGCCATACTTGGCCCTGGGCAGGTGCCAGCCTCATGCCTCCAGAGAGCTCTGATCCCTGGGGGCACCATCTCTTGTCCTGCTTGCATCCTGACCTCACTCCCAAGCCACTTTTCCCAGGGCCACCACAGGGAAGACTTCGAGGGATTGCCAAACAAGTTCCTCTGGATGGCAGTGTTGCACCGCAAATACCTACCTGCTCTTCTCCCAAGTCCACTCCCTCTGCCCTTTGCACAGTAAAAAACGCCAACTGCTGCCCAATCTGGGCCAAACATGGCAGATCAGGCTCCGGGCAGCTCTGAGCTCATTCTCTCCCACCTGTAGTGCCCTGGTCCTGTGAAGCCTGGCCTGTACAAGGTCCTCTGGACTTGACTTCGTAACCAAGAGGGAAGAGCTCTCACTCTGGGCCCACTGATTCCTGCAAAAAGGACGCACGCCCCAGGACCCTAGCTCCCAAGATCACACCTAGTCAATAGTAGAAACACATTGTATCCCGGCTTCTGCCTTTCCAGTCTTTCCCGACCCTTACCCCCACATACATATTTCCAATTCCCCATTTCTTTGTCTCTATCCTCAGATCATCCTTTTGTTTTCCTACTCGTCTCTCTTTCCATGTGTTTGCTGAATTTCTTTGATCTCCAAGACCTCACAGTCATGCCTTCGTTCCAAGATATGACAGATGAATGCCATAGGCATGTTAGATATGGTTTGAGTAGAATGAGAGACAGTGGGTGCGATGGAAAGACTTTTAGGCACATGCCGCCAGCTCTCTGGCGAATACCGAGAACTGCCAAAGCCCCTCCTCGGTTCCCGAAGCCACAGCCAGGCCAGTGATGCAGGGTGGTCTTCTACTCATCCTTGGAAGGTCGACCCACCTTCCCACACACCACAACCAAAGAACGTGGAAGTGGAAGGTAAATGTCTATTTGCATGGCGTTCTGTGCATAGAGGGGCACACGGAGACAAATGGACATCTCTATGGATTCAGGTGGAACGAAGGAACATCTACCCTTCAGGAACGTGGCTACCTTTTCACTCTGATGAATACACCCTTCTCCCAAGGAATCAAGCCTCAGAGGTGGACCACCTGACCATTCTTCCTGAATGTCCTCTCACCCTGGAGAAGCCAAGAATATCCATCCCATTGTCACCTCTAGTGGCTTCTTTAGGTCCCTTCCCACTCTTGAATTCTACAAATGAGGAGTGAGCAGCACCCCTTAAGACACATGCATCTGGTCACTTCAGAGGCATCTCCAGACATTCCCACAAATAAAAGAAAAACGCAGATAATAGTTCAATCCCTGCTCTACAAGACTGCTTCCGTCAAAGGGATATGTCCTGCATGCTCCAGCCCTGCACACCAAGTAGTACCTGGCCCAGTTTCTCTTGCTGGGCTCAATTCAGGGGCAAAGGAAGCAGGTTGAGGTGTGGTGGCAGGCAACACCACCCACTGCCATTGGCTGTGTAGCCTGTGCATACCCCAGTAGTCCTTCCTGGCATGCAGCAGGTGCTGCCCAGATCAAACCCCAATGAGTCCTTGCTTCTGGATGTTCTTGGCTTCCAGAACTTGGGGTGACCTGGAAAGACTCTCTTCTTGCCCAGCTGAAACCCAGGGAGTTTCCCTTTTATAAAGGTTGCCACCATAGGCATGTGTCCAGTTCTGATCCCAGAGCCAATGACTGTGTACCCCTAGCACCAGCAGGTACATAGAAAGATCTCAAAGCAGTAATGAGCATCATGGAAAATGGTCTTGCTCCAAGATCCTAGACCCATCGTGGGGGCCATGGACACAACTAACAAGAATCCCAGGAGGGCACTAGATCTCAGGTTGGCTGGGTTGGGTTACATGTCTTGCCAGGAGAAGTCTGAGTAGAAATCACACAATATTCCATCCCTCCCATCTTTCTCGCCAGGTCAGAAGAATAACCCAGTGCCAGCCACCACAGCTGGAGAACTACAGAGTTGAGAGAGGTCCTTCACTGGGATGCACTGTGGCCAAGGGAATGTCCCGGGACTGAGGACACACCTAGGTTGCCTCGCCCGCTGCTCTCTCAAGAAGGGGCACCAAGCCAAACGTCCACAGCCTGGAGCTTGGGCTTCTTGGGGGAGGCCTCCACTGGTCCCACCTAGACATGGCCACAGCCAGTCTTCCAACCCTCCACTTCCTGGACACGACCCACCATGGGTTCTGACTGTCCACCTCGTCCTGTGCCTGTCTCTGAGGTTTCCAGTTTTACCAGGCCATGGGCCGTGCCTGCCTCATGGCTCCAGAGAGCTCTGATCCCTGTGGGCACCATCTCCTGTCTTGCCTACACCACGACCTCACTCTTAAGCCATTTGTCTCCAGGGCCACCACAGGGAAGGCATCACAAGAACGCCAAACAATTTCTCTGGATGGCAGTATTGCACCGCAAATGCATACCTGCCCTTTCCCCAACTCCACTCCCTCCACCCACTGCAGAGCAAAAAAAAAATGCCAACCACTGCCCAACCTGTCTAAAACATGGCTGATCATGACTTGGCCACTCTTGGTCCATTCTCTCCTATCTGCAGGTCCCTGTTCTAGGGGAGGGCCAGGGCCTCTGAGGGATCCTCTTGCCCCACCTCTGTGACAAAGAGGGAAGAGTTACTCTTCAGCATCCTAGAGAGGGTCCTGACATCACTACATTTCTACCTACTTTTTGAGAGGAAAGGTTGCATGAGCCCTCAGGAAAATCCATAAAGGCTGGGCACATGGTTGAATATACCTACCCCACTCCCGGCCCACTGCAGGGAAACATCCTGACTTGGCCATCTCACATGCCACTATGAGGTCACCTTGGCCACCATATCAAGAGTGACCAGCATCCATCGGGCCCCTGGAAGGGAGCGAAAGGTCTTGCAATGCCAGGACAACTGGAACGAGCACCCAGCTCTTCATTGGCAGTCAGTGAAACTTCAGGCCCGGCGTCGTCAGACAGGTGAGGAGCCTCATGGCACAGCCAACACACCCATCCTCCTAGCACCTGGCCTGGGTTGATTTCTGAACATCCCCACCACAACATTTGACAGGGAAAAGACACAGAGCCGTGCATGCCTCTGACGAATCATGTGTGTCATCGACTAGCAAAAGACAAGCAACAACCAAGTATTGGGATCTTAGTCCCCCGAAACTGGTGCCTGTCACAGGGTTGGGGTATATTAGAAATGGGAGACCTCTTGACCTCTGTGGAAAGGACACATGCCCCAGGACCACATGTCTCAGAATAACAAGAGTCAATAGTGGGAAGGCACTGAATCCCAGTTGCTGCCTTCCTAGTCCCATTCCAACCCTGACCCCTATGTACTTCTGTTTAGAATTCCCAAGGGAAATGTGTTTCTTTCTTTCTCTCTATCTGTAGATTGCCCTTCTATCCCTCTGGCTGGCTGGCTCTCTCTCTCTCTCTCTCTCTCCCTGTCTCTCTCTCGTTTAATTTCTTTTATCTTCAAAATCCTATGACAATGCATTGCTTCTAAAAGATGACAGATTCAATTGAACATGTTCGAGTAGACTGAGAAATATCGAGAGCAATGGAAAGAACCCAAGAAACATGACACCAGCTCTCTGATAATGATCAGGAATCCCAAAACTCCCTCCTCAATTTCCAGAGCCACAGCTAGGCCAGTCACAGGGTGATGGTTTTCCACTCATTCTCTTAAGTTCGACCCACACACCACAGACAATGTGTACACAGGAGGAAGGTGAATGTGTGTTTGCATGGCATCCTGTGTGCAGGCAGGTATGGAGGGGCTCACACAGACACGTGGACATCTCTGTGGATTCGAGTGGAACGAAGGAGCAACTACCCTTCAAGAATGTGGCTACCTTTTCACTCACATGAATACACTCTTCTCCGAAGGAGTCAAGCCTCAGAGGCCAACTACCTCACCATTCTTCCTAGATGTCTTCTCACCCCAGAGAAGTAAAGACATCCCATTGTCACTTCTAGTGGCTCCTCTAGTTGTTTTCCCACTCTTGAATTCTACAAATGGGCAGTGAGTGAGCGACAACCCTTGAGAAATGCGCCTCTGGTCCCTGGGGAGACCGGCTCCAGACACTCCTGCAAAGGCAAAAAAACACAGGAAAATGGCCCCATTTCTGATTTACGAGACCCCTTCCTTCAAAAGGACATGATCGGCGTGCCTCCTACTGGCAGGCCAAGTTAGGCCTGGCCCAGTTACTTCTGCTCAACTCGCTTCAGGAGCAGAAGAGGCACAGTGGCAGGCACCACTACCCAGTGCCGTTGGCCGTGTGGCCCGTGCACGACCTACCAGTCCTTCCTGGAGTGCAGCAGGCGCTCTTTGGACCAAACCCCATGGGGCTATGCTTCTGGATGCTCTTGGCTTCCCCAGCTTTCGGCCAACTTGAAAGGCCCTTTTCCCACCCAGCAGGAGCCCAGTAAAGGTCCCTATGCCCACGGATGCGACCAACAGTGTGTGTCTACTACTGACCCCAAAGCCAGGCCTGCGAACCTCTAAAGCAGCAGCAGCATCAGGGACCCTGAAAGAGCCCGAAGCACAAATGACCACCAGGGAGAATGGCTTTGCTCTAAGAGCCCAGCACCATAGTGAAGGCCGTGGACACAAGCAACCACAGTCAAAGGAGGGCCGCAGATGTCAAGTTGGCCAGGCTGGGGGTTGCAAGTCCCTGGCTCAGGACACTCTGGGGATGGACCACGCGGGGAACAGCCCACCTATCTAGCTCCCCAGGCAGAAGGACCACGCTAGCTTTAGCCAGCACTGGCCAGCATGGCGGCCAAACTGCAGGACTGCTAGAGGTCCTCCTGGACCATACCCTGTGGTCCTGGGATGCACTGTCTCTTGTCCCCAGGGGCCCTGGGCCCCTATATGCCCCAAGGCTGGCGCACCCATGGCGATCAAGGGAACAGGCACCAGGCAGGACGCCCACAGGCTGGAACCAGAGCTCCTAGGCAGAGGCCTCCGCTAGTCCCGCCCAGATATGGCCACCTCCAGCCTCCCAAGTCACCACTTCCTGGAAAGGACCTGCCAGGCGTCCTGGTTGTCCCTCTGGGTCTGCGCCTGGGCCTGGGGCTTCCGCGGCCCTCCCGGGCCTTGGGCTGCACTGGCCTCATGCTCCTAGAGGGCTCCGATACCCAGAGGCACCTTCTCTTGTACCCCTGGCACCATGACCTCACTCCCCAGCCACTCTGCCCAGGGCCACCATGAGAGAGGCGTTGCCGGATCGCCAAACAACTTCCTCTGGATGGCAGTGTTGTACCGCGAATGCCCACCTGCCCTCCCCCCAAGTCCACTCCTCCGCCCTTTGAGGCACAAAAAAGCAACCGCGCTGCCCAACCGGGATCAAACTTGGCACATCGGGTTCTGGCCCATTCCTTCCACCTGCGGTGCCCTGGTCCTGAATAGTCGGGCCTCCACAAGGTCCCCTGGCCTTGCCTTCCTGACCCAAGAGGGATGAGCGCCCCTCCAAGGCCCCAGACAAGGCCCTGACACTACCGCATTTCCGTCCACTCCTCGGGAACTGTGGGCTTTCGGAGTCCCCTGAAAACCCATGTGGCCTGGGCACATGGTGGAAAGGGTCCTTCTCACCTGCCTCCCAGCTCATGGCTGGGAAACAATCTGGCTTGGGCCCATTCACATACCACGGTGAGGTCCTTTTGACCACTGGGTCGGGGGGACCAGCGTCCCACGGGCCCCAGGAGGGGAGTGAAATCGTGTCATGCTGGGACACTGGGACCCAGCACCTCACACTTCTCCGGCAACCGGTAGGACCTTCAGGCCCAGAGAGTCCGACAGGCAGGGAACCTCCTGGGACAGCAAAGACTCCCATCCTTCTAGCGTCCATGTTGCATCGGACTCTGGACAGTTCTGGTAGGAGGCCAGAGCTGGAAAAGGCATGGATGGGCTCACGTCTCTGTCCACCCTTATGAGTTATCAGGGAGCAAAGTACAGGCAACACCCAAGTGTCAGACTCTTTGGCCCCCAAGAGTGGTGCCCAATCTGTGGTGGACACGCTCTCCCTGTCACAGAGTTGGGGTCCCACAGAAGCGGGAGGCATCTTGACACCCGCAGCAAGGACACGCACCTGGGGAAGCCAGCTCCCAGAATCACACGGAGTCAACAGCAGGAACACACTACATCCCAGCATCTGCCATTCCAGGCTCTTTCCGATCCTTACCCCCACGGACATCTGTTTCCAGCTCCCCAAAAAGGGGTTTCCCTCTTTGCCCCTCTCCCCAGATCATCCCTCTGTTCCCCTACTGGTCTATCTCTCTGAATTCCAAGACTGCACCACCTCACATTCCTTCCAAGAGATGACCGATGGATGCCATAGACACGTGAGATATGGTCGAGTAGAATGAGAGGTGGGTGGGTGTGATGAAAAGACCCCAAGGCACATACTGCCAGCCCAGGGACGGACATTGATTCCCGAAGCCATGGCCAGCCCGCTGATGCGGGGACAGTCTCCTTTCATCCTCAGAATGGCAGACCAACACCACAGCCAAAGAGTGTGGGGGTGGGGTGGGGGTGGGGGTGGGGTGAAAACATGGTTGCATGGCATCCTGTGCATAGAAGGAGCCACGGGGAACACAAGGACATCTCTGTGGTTTCAGGTGGAACAAAGCAGGGTCTCTCCCTCGGGAGCGTGGCTGCCTTTTCATCCTGATGAATATGCCCTTCTCCCAAGGAGTCAGGCCTCAGAGGCCGGACGCCTCACCATTCTTCCTGGACATCCTCTCACCCCGAGGAAGCAAAGACATCCCACTGTCAATTCCAGTGGCTTGGCTAGTTGCCTTCCCACCCTTGAGTTCTGCAAATGGCGAGTGGATGACCAACAGCCCTCGAGACCTGTTCCTCGGGTCCCCGGGGAGACTGGCTCTGGACACTCGCACAAGGGGAAAAACGCACAGGACAATGGCCTTCTTCGTCATGTATGAGACCGCTTCCTTCAAAAGGATGTGTCCAGCATGCCGCCTACAGGCAAGGCCACGTTGTGCCGGACCCGGGTCACTCCTGTTAGGCTCGCTTCAAGAGCAGTTGGGACAGGTTGAGGCGCAATGGCCCCCACCACTCCCCAGAGCCGGTGGCCGTGCCGGAGGTGCATGCCCCACCATGCCTTCCAGGGATGCAGCAGGCCCTCTTCGGGCCAAGCCTCGTGGGCCTTTGCTTCTGGAAGCTCCTGGCTTCCCTAGCCCTAGCCTGCTTGAAAAGCCCTCTTCCCACCCAGCGGGAGTTCAGGAAAGGGTCCTTGGCCCATGGAGGCCACCAACGGCATGCGTCTACTACTGACCCCAGAGCCAAGTCCTGCTATCCTCTAAAGCAGCCGCAGCAGCAGCAGCAGAGCAGCAGGGACTCTGGAAAGGACCTAAGAACAAATGAGCACCAGGGAGAATGGCCTTGCTAAGAGCCCAGCCCCACAGTGGTGGCAGTGGACACAGGCAACCAGAGACGCGCGATAGCAGCAGGTGTCACGTTGGCCGGGCAGGGGGTCGCGAGTTCCTGGCTGAGGGCGCTCTGGGGATGAGCCACGCGGGGACCGGCCCACCCATCTCGCTCCCCAGGAAGTAAGGCCACGCCAGTGTGGACCAGAATGGCGGCCGAAGTGCAGGGCTGCTAGAGGTCCTCCTGGGAACCGGGATGTACCGTCCCTTGTTCCCAGGGGCCCTGGGCCCCTTGCCACCCCAAGGCGGGCGCGCCCGTGGTGCTCAAGGGAACCGGCACCGGGCCGAACGCCCACAGCCCAGAGCCCAAAGCTCCAAGGCGGTGGCCTCCGCTAGGCCCCGCCCAAACATGGCCGCCTCCAGCCTCCGCAGCCACTGCTTCCTGGAAGGACCCGTAGGCGTCCTGGCTGTCCCTCTGGGTCTGCGCCTGGGCTTGGCTTCCGCGGCCCACGTGGGCCGTGGGCCGCCCCGGCATCATTGCCCCAGAGGGCTCCGATCCCCGGCGGCACTGTCGCACGTGCGCCCGGCACCCCGAACTCACTCCCAAAAGGCTCTGCCTACAGCCTCCACAGGGGAGACGTTGCCGGATCGCCAAATAACTGCCTCTGGATGACAGTGTTGTACCGCGAATGCCCACCTGCCCTTCACCCGGGTCCACTCCCTCCACCCTTTGCGGCACAAAAAACGCCGACCCGCTGCCCAAACGGAAACCCTGCACGTTGGGCTCTGGGCCCATACATTTCAGCTGCGGTGCCCTGGTCCTGCAGAGCCTGAACTCCACAAGGTCCCCTGGCTTTGCCTTCCTGACCCAAGAGGGATGAGTGCCCTCCAACGCCCAGGACTTGGCCCTGACCCCACCGTTTTTCCGTCCACTCCTCTGAAACCGTGGGCTTTCGGAACCTCGCAAAACCCACCGGGCCTGGGCACCCGGTGGGATGCGATTTCCTCCACGGCTTCCATGCGCATGCAGGTCAATCATTCAGGCTTGGGACCCTTCACATGCCACCATGAGGCCCCTTTAACCACCCGGTCAGGGGAACCACCGTCCCACGGTCACTAGGAGGGGAGTGAAATCGTGCCAAGTCAGGACGCTGGCACCAAGCACATCACACTTCTACCCCAGCAGGCAGTGGGACTTGCAGGCCCAGAGAGTCCGACAGGCGGGGAACCTCCTGGGTCGGCCAAGACTTCTATCCTTCTAGTGTCTCTGCCCCGTCAGTCTCTGGCCAGCTCCTGTCAGGAGACCACAGAAGGAAAAGACACGGAGGCGATGACCCCTATGACCACTGTCTGCGCCACCGGGGAGCAAAAGACCCTCAACACCCAAGTGTCGGAACCTTCGTCTCCCAAGGGTCTTGCCCGATCTGTGGCGGACATGCTCTCCGTGTCACACGGTTGGGGTCCCCCTGTAGCGGGAGGAGTCTTGATACCCGCAGCAGGGACACGCGCCCTGGGACACAAGCTCCCAGGATCACACCGAGTGAACTGTGGGAACACACTGCATCCCAGCCTCTGCCTTTCCAGGCTCTTTGCGACCCTTACCCCCACAGACAGGTGTTTCCAGCTCCCCAGGAAAAAAGTGTTTCCCTCCTTGTCCCCCTCACCCCCAGATCATCCCTCTCTTCCCCTACTGGTGTCTCTATCCTTCTCTCCCTATGTGTCGCTTAATGTTTCTGAACACTAACACCGCGCCACCTCCCATTCTTTCCTAGAGATGACTGACGGATGCCAGAGACACGTGAGATATGGTTCGAGGAGAGTGCGAGGCTGTGTGTGTGAAGGAAAGAACCCGAGGCGCATGGCATCCGCCCTCAGACGGACATCGGTTGTCGACTTGGGGACAACCTTACATCCTCGGAAAGGCAGCCCACACACCACAGCCAGAGCGTCAGAGGGTGTGAAGGCTGAAGGTGAATTCATCACTGCCTGGCACCCTGTGTGTAGAGGAGCCCACGGGGGACACGAGGATGTCTCTGTGGATTCAGGTGGAACAAAGCAAGGTCTCCCCGTCGGGAGCGTGGCTGCCTTTTCACCCTGATGAATACGCCCTTCTCCCAAGGAGTCAGGCCTCAGAGGCCGGACGCCTCACTATTCTTCCTCAACGTCCTCTCACCTCGAGGAAGCAAAGACATCTCACTGTCAATTCCAGTGGCTCGGCTAGTTGCCTTCCCACTCTTGAGTTCTGCAAATGGCGAGTGGGTGAGCGACTGCCCTCAAGACCTGAGTCTCCAGTCCCTGGGGAGATTGGCTCTGGACACTCGCGCAAGGGCAAAACACTCTCTCACAGGACAACAGCCTTCTTCGTCATGTACGAGACCGCTTCCTTCAAAAGGACACATCCTGCATGCCGCCCGCAGGCAAGGCCACGTTGCGCCGGGCCCGGTCACTCCGGCTCGGCTCGCTTCAGGAGCAGTTGGGTTGAGGCACAATGACACGCACCACTCCCCAGAGCCGGTGGTCGTGTGGGTGCTGGCTGCCCCACCAGGCCTTCCCGGGGCGCAGCAGGCCCTCTTCGGGCCAAGTCTCGTGGGCCTTTGCTTCTTTACGCCCCTGGCTTCCATAGTCCTGGACCAGTTTGAAAGGCTCTCTTCCCACCCAGCAGGAGTCCAGGAAAGGGTTCTTGGCTCACAGAGGCCACCAACAGCGTGCAGCTACTACTGACCCCAGAGCCAAGGCCTGCGAACCTCTAAAGCAGCAGCAGCAGGACTCTGGAAAGGCCCGAAACACAAATGAGCACCCGGGAGAATGGCCTAGCGTGCTTAGAGCCCAGTCCCAGAGTGGAGGCCGTGGACAGAAGCAACCAGAGATGTCGGAGTACAGCAGATGTCAAGTTGGCCAGGCCGGGGGTCCTGAGTCCCTGGCCCATGGTATTCTGGGGACGGACCACGCAGGCCTGGCCCACCCATCTAGCTCTGCAGGCAGGAGGGCCACACCAGTGCCGGCCAGCATTGCAGCTGAAGTGCAGGACTGCTAGAGGTTTGCCTGGGAGATGCTCTGTGGCCCCGGGAATGCACCGTCTCTTGTCCCCAGGGGTCCTGGGTCCCTACGTGTCCCAAGTCGGGCACACCCCTGGTGTTCAAGGGAACGGACAATGGCCAAATGCCCACAGGCTGGAGCTGGAGCTCCTTGGCGGAAGCCTCCATTAGTCCCCGCTCAGACTGGCCGCCTCCAGCCTCTCCAGCCACCACTTCCTGGAAAGGACCCACAGGCGTCCTGGCTGTCGCTCTCAGTCTGCGCCTGGGGCTTCTGCAGCCCTCCCAGGCCTTGGGCCATGCTGGCCTCGTGTCCCCAGAGGGCTCCATTCCCCAGCGGCAGTGCTCCCGGCACCCTAAACTCACTCCCAAAATGCTCTGCCCGCAGCCCCCATGGGGAAGACATCGCCGGATCGCCAAACAACTTCCTCTGGACGGCAGTGTTGCACTGCGAATGCCCACCTGCCCTCCCTCCCCCCAGGTTCATTCCCTCCACCCGTTGCTACGCAAAAACCACCAACTCGCTGCCCAAATGGGCTCAAACCCGGCACATTGGGCTCTGGGCTCATTCATTCCAACTGCGGTGCCTTGGTCCTGCAGAGCTGGGCCTCCACAAGGTCCCTTGGCCTTGCCTTTCTGACTCAAGAGGGATGAGTGCCCTCCGACACCCTAGACAAGGCCCTGACCCTTCCGCATTCCCGTCCACTCCTTGGGAACCATGGGCTTTCACAGCCCCCCAAAAACCGACCTGGCTGGGGCACACGGTAGGATGGGTCCTCCTCGCCCACTTCTCAGGAATGAATCTGGCTTGGGCCCCTTCACATGCCACCGTGAGGTTCCTTTGACCACCGGGTCAGGGGAGTGAAATCCTGCCATGCCAGGACACTGGGACTGAGCACCTCACACTTCTCCGGCAGCCAGTGGGACCTTCAGGCCCCAAGAGTCCGACAGGCGAGGAGCCTTCTGGGTCGGCCAAGACTCCCATCCTTCTAGTGTCCATGCCGTGTCAGTCTCTGGACAGCTCCCGTCAGGAGACCAGAGAAGGAAAAGACTTGGAGGTGCTCACCCCTCTGACCACTCGTGTGCGCCATGGGTAGCAAAAGATCGGCAATACCCAAGTATCATAACCTTCCTCCCCAAAGAGTGGTACCCGATATGTGGTGGAAACGCTCTCCCTATCACAGGGTTGGGGTCCCATAGAAGTGGGAGGCCTCTTGACACCTGCAGAAAAAATGCACGCCCCAGGACACCAGCTTCCAGGATCACAGTGAGTCAACAGTAGGAACACACTGCATCCCAACATCTGCCGTTCCGGGCTTCTTCCAATCCTTACCTCCACCGACATGTGTTTCCACCTGCCCACGAAAATGTGTTTCCTTCCTTGTCTCCCTCCCCTGATCATCCCTTTGTTTCCCTACTGATCTATCTCTCTGTGTGTGTTTGGCTTAATGTCTTTGATCTCCAAGACCACGTGGCCATGCATTCATTCCAAGAGATGACTGATGGATACCACAGACACGTGAGATATGTTTCAAGTAGAATGAAAGGCGGTGAATGTTATATAAAGACTCCGAAGCACATGCCACCAGCCCTGGGATGAACACTGGGGACTACCAAGGCCCCTCCTCAGTTCTCCAAGCCAAAGCCGGGCCGGCGATGTGTGGACAGTCTTCATCATCCTCGGAATGTCAGCCCACACACCACAGCCAAAGAGTGTGGGGGTGGAAGGTGAATGCGTATTTTCTGGCACCCTGTGCATAGAGGGCCACACGGGGGACACATGGACGTCTCTGTGGTTTCAGGTAGAACAAAGGAGCGTCTGCCCATCAGGAGCGTGGCTGCCTTTTCACCCTGATTACGCCCTTGCCCCAAGGAGTCAGGCCTCAGAGGCCGGCCACCTCACCACTCTTCCTCTCACCCAAAGTCCTCTCACCCCGAAGAAGCAAAGACATCCCACTGTCCTTTCCAGTGGCTCATCTACTTGCCTTCCCACTCTTGAGTTCTACAAATGGGGAGTAAGTGAGTAACACCCTTCCAGACACGTGCCTCCGGTCCCTGGGGAGACCGGCTTTGGACACTTCCGCAAGGGCAAGAACATACACAAAACCGGCCCCAATCCTGAACTAGGAGACCGCTTCCTTCAAAAGGGCATGTCTCGCATGCATCCTACTGGCACACCAAGTTGGATCTGGCCCGGTCACTCCTGCTCAGCTAGCTTCATGAGCAGAAGGGGCAGGTTCAGGCGCAGTGGCAAGCACCACTACTCAGTGCCATTGGTCGTATGGGCGGTCCATGCTCCACCAGGCCTTCCTGGCATGCAGCAAGTGCTCTTCCGGCCAAGCCCTGTGGGGCTTTGCTTCTGGACGCTCTTGGCTTCCCCAGCTTTAGGCCAGCTTAAACCCAGGAAAGGTCCCTTAGCCAATGGATGCCACCTCCAGCGTATGTGTACTACTGACCCCAAAGCCAAGGCCTGCAGACCTCTAAAGCACCAGCAGCGACCCTGGAAGGGCCAGAAGCACTAATGAGCACCAGGGAGAACGACCTCGCTCTAAGAATACAGCTCCATGGTGGAGGCCATGGACACACCAACTGGAGTCGCAGGAGGACAGAAGATCTTTAGTTAGCCGGGCCTTTAGTCGCAGGTCTCTCGCCTGGGCACTCTGTGGACAGGACCATGCATGGACCAGCTGCATCCATTTTGTTCCTCAGACCAGAGGATCACGCCCACCGCCAGCCATATTGGCGGCGGAACTGCAGGGTTCAGAGAGTTCTTTCTCAGTGGTGCGCTGTGGCCCCAGGGAAACTTTGCAGGGCCTGGGACTCCTCTGCCCTACCACCCCCCCACCCCCGTGCCCATAGTTCTCAAGGGAACGAGCACTGGGCCAAAAGTTCAAAGTCCTTCGCTTTGGCCTCCACTAGTCCCCACCCACACATGGCCGCCGCCAATCTCCCGAGCCTCCGCTTCCCGGAAAGCACTGCCAGGCTGCTGGTTGCCCATCTTGTCTGGTCTGGGGCTTCCGCGGCCCTCCCGGGCCCTGTGCCGCGCCGGCATCCGGCCTCCAGAGGGCTTCGATCCCTGGCGATACCATCTCTTGTGTCCCCTGCACCCCTATCTTACTCTCCAGGCAGTCTTCCCGGGTCACCACGGGGAAGACTATGCCAGATCACTAAACAACTTCCTCTGGATGGCAGTGTTGCACCACAAATGTCCACCTCTTTCCACAAGTCCACTCCCTCCGCCCTTTGCAGAGCAAAAAACAACTCCAACCCGCTGCCCAACTGGGTTCAAACCTGGCTGATCAGGCTATGGGCCACTCTGGGCCCATTCTCTTCCATCTGCAGTGCCCTAGTCCTGCAGAGCCTGACCTCTGCAAGGTCCCCCTGGCCTTGCCTTCTTCATAACCAAGAGGGGTGAGTGCCCCTTCAAGCCTTAGACAAGGCCCTGACCCTACCACATTTCCCCTACTTCTTGGGATGGGATGTGCCCTTCCCCCCATTCATGGCTACCACTGGGAAACATTCTGATTTAGGCCTCTTTACATACCACTGTGAGGTGCCTTTTTTGTTTGTTTGTTTTGTTTTGTTTTTTGAGTTGGAATCTCACTCTGTCGCCCAGACTGGAGTGCAGGGGCACGCTCCCAGTCACCGCAGCCTCGACCTGCTGGGCTCCAGCAATCCTTCCGCCTCATCCTTCCAAGTAGCTGGAACTACAGGTGCGAGCTACCATGCCCGGCTAATTTTTTTGATTTATTGTAGAGATGAGGTCTTTCCAAGTTGCCCAGGCGGGCCTCGAACCCACGGACTCAGGCAATTCACTCACCTCGGCCTCCCAAAGCACGGGATTACAGGCTGAGCCACCGAGACTGGCTGTGAGGTCCCTTTGACCACCAGGTGGGGGGGGGACCAGAGTCCCACGGGACCCAGGAAATAAAATATCTTGCTTTACAAGATAAAATATATTCTTCTGAATAGAGAAGGAAGATAACAAAGAATACTCAATCATAACACTAAAGTCTGGAAGTATTCCAGGCTAGTGGAGGTTTCCTTTCTTTCCATCCACTGTGTGTGCCCTGCAACGATATAGTCTAATATCCTTTACAGCATGTGGGATAGACTGCCAAAGTGACTGTCAAAATGTCACAGTATGCATATATCCTCCCAGCCACCCAAAAGAGTGCTTTCAGGCCAGAATATCAGTGCTTGTATCAACCGTGATTTTTGAATAACATATAGCAGGAAACTTTACTCATCTCTTAGAAATCACATGGTCATTTGGGGCTTTTGCAAAGAGGCAAATCTCCTAGTAGTCCTGTGTGAGACAGGAGGATACTTGCTCCTTGGCTCTCTATTCTGTGGGAACCATGACCATACGCCTTGGGATCTATCCTCACAGAGCTTTCTGGTCTCTGTAATTCTGTGACTATAAAGGAATATGTAGCAGAATACCCTCACAAGCATGTTTCCTCAACAGTCAATGCATGGAATAACAGACCCTTGAGTGACCAGCAGCTTGTCCAGCTTGAACCGTAATGGAAACCAGGTATTTCCACTCTGGGTGCACACAAATCTATTGCATTGACTTTCCAGGAATAAGGACAAATCATCCTCTGATGTGGCCACATATCAATCTACCTACCCAGTCACTTGCCTCTAGATGGACACAGACACGATATGATGTATACTTTAGACACATACACACACAAACTTTGTTAGAACAAGGGCTTTATGACTGGATAAAAAAGTGTGGTACAAGCCAGGCTCGGTGTCTCAGCCTATAATCCCGCGCCTTTGGGAGGCTGAGGTGCCTGAGCCAGCGGATTCAAGACCCGCCTGGGCAACTTGGCGAGACCTCATCTCTACAATAAATCAAAAACTAGCCGGGCGTGGTAGTGCGCGCTTGTAGTTCCAGCTACTTGGAAGACTGAGGCGGAAGGATCCCTAGAGCCCAGCAGGTCGAGGCTGCGGTGGCCAGGAGCGGCCACTGCACTCCGGTCTGGGCAACAGAGTGAGACTCCAACTCAGAAAAAAAAAAAAGTGTGGTACATATACAGGATGGAATATCATGCAGTCATAAAGGAGGACAAAATTATGAACTTCGCAGCAACTTGGATGGACTTAGAGTCTGTAATACCGAGTCATCTGTCACAGAAACAAAGAACTGTGTATCCTATGTTCCGACTCATAAGTGGACCTTGAACAATTACCGTAATACTATAAAAAAGGGATTGGCACTAGTGGGAAACTGAGGTGAGGGGGAAAGGGGCGGGGCTGGCAGTAGTGGGAAACTGCCTGGGAAGGGGAGGGCACACCCCATTAACAAAGGTACCTTCATAATGAACATTTGTATACCTAACCTTGAATTGTACTCCACATCTTTAAAATAAAAGACATTTTTAATGTTAATTAAAAATCAACAGATGAATATGTTTATGGTATAGATTATGGTGATAGTTTCATGGGTATATATTTCCCTTCAAACTCATAAAATTGTATACATTCAACACGTCCATATTTTGCATGTCAATCAGGCCTCAATAAAGTGGTTTTTTTAATTTAACTTTTAAAATTTTTATTTTTAAAATGTGGTGTACAATTCAGGATTAGGTATACAAATATTCATTACGAAGGTATCCTTGTTGATGAGGTGTGCCCCTCTTCTCCAAACAGATTCCCACTACTGCCAATCTCACCTCCCCACCCACTTATCGCCTCACAGTTTCCTGCTATTATCAATCCTTTTCTTACAGTATTACCACAGTTGTTCAAGATCCACTTATGAGTGAGAACATGTGATATTTTTTTTCTGCAAAAGATCACTCAGTATTATAGACTCTAAGTCCATCCAGTTTGCTGTGAAGTTCATGATTTTGTTCTTCTTTATGGCTGCGTAATATTCCATTGTGTGTATGTACCACATTTTTTTATCCAGTCCTCTTTTGATGGGCAGCATGGTTGGTTCCATGTTCTTGCTACTGTGAACAATGCTGCGATAAACATACATGTGCAGGTATCTTTTTTTATAGAGTGATTTGAGTTTTTCGGGGTATATTTCCAGTAGGGGGATTGCGGGGTCATACGGAAGGTCGATTTTTAGAACTTTTAGGAATCGCCACACTGTTTTCCACAGAGGCTGTACTAGTTTGCAGTCCCATCAACAGTGTAGAAATGTTCCCTTTTTGCCACATCCTATCCAGCATCTGTTGTTTTTTGAGTTACTGATGATAGCCATCCTGACTGGAGTTAGGAGGTATCTCAGTGTAGTTTTTTTTTTTTTTTTTTTTTTTTTTAGTTTAAGTCTCACCCTGTCGCCCAGACTGGAGTACAGTGGCCGCTCCCGGCCACCGCAACCTCAACCTGCTGGGCTCCGGCGATCCTTCTGCCTCAGCCTTCCGAGTAGCCGGAACTACAGGCATGCGCTACCATGCCCGGCTGATTTTTTGATTTATTGTAGAGATGAGGTCTCGCTGCCCAGGCGGGTCTCGAATCCGCAGGCTCAGGCAATCCACTCATCTCAGTCTCCCAAAGGCGCGGGATTACAGGCTGAGCCACCAAGCCCGGCTTCAGTGTAGTTTTAATTTGCATTTCTTTGATGACTAGTGAGGCTGAGCATTTTTACATGCAGTGGCATGCTTACAGCCACGGCTGCCTCTACCCGCTGGGTTCAGGCGATTCTTCCGCTTCAGCCTTCCAAGTAGCTGGAACTACAGGTACGCGCCACCACGTCTGGCTAATTTTTGGATTTATTATGGAGATGTCTCACCAAGTTGGGCAGGCTGTTCTCCAACCCGTTGACACAGGCAATCCTCTTGCTTCAGCCTCTCAAAGTGCTAGGATTACAGTATTGAGCCACCACGTCCGGCCTTCACACAGACTTTTATATTCCCCAAGAGCCTCAGAGGGAGAGACACTCTTTTGTCTAGCACCCCAGCAGAGTAAACCCCACGTTTAGGGCTTGCATCCATTCTGGGCCTTCTTTGTCGTTTTTTTATCCACAAAGGGTGGAGGAAGGGGCATGGCAGGCCAGGGCCTTTGTCATTTGTGGAGCAACACTGCCATCAAGTGGAAACCTTTTGAGTTTGGGCTCCATAGCATCCCTTTATATCTGAAGCAAAATAAAAGATGGGTTTGGGGCACACAGAAGATTCGGCAGCTGAATCTAGACACTTGACTGGGTGTCAAGGAGGGACAGTGAAAATGCCAGGCTCACCTACCAAGAAGCTATGGGCTGCTCTGTCTTCCAGGCTCAGGAAACTCTAAAGGCCTGGCCTTGGTGGCCGCCATGTTTGGTAACCAGGAACTGAAGCTACTACCGGGAAAATGGCTTCTGGATATTTGGGGTTCAGTTGCAAGGTTGGGGGGTAAGAGGGGGCACTGTTCTAGGGGTCTCATGGCCATGGGAAACCAGGACATGATGTTCCATCTGCAAAATTTAGGCCCAGTCATGTAAAGGGGAGGCAGCAGCTGTCACACTGTCAGGTTCTGCCTCTTACAAAGGAGAAGGAGAAATTCCTGATTATTGGGTACGGGCCTGAGAAAAGAAACAGCAATGCAGGTACATTAAAGCTGGGTTTTTTTGCTTTGTTTTGTTCTTCACATTTTTTAAAGAGATGGAGCCTCCTTATATTCCTAGCCTGGTCTCAAATTCCTGGCATCAAGTGTTCCTGTATCAGCCTTTTGACTAGGTGGGATTACAGGGACAAATCACCTATTCCAGATATGTTTCAAGTTTTCTCTGGTTTTCTCTTGCTCCTGTCAAAACAAATCTGGGTCGCCGGGCTCGGTGGCTCAATCTGTAATCCCGCGCCTTTGGGAGGCTGAGGTGAGTGGATTGGCTGAGCCCGCGGGTTCGAGACCCGCCTGGGAAACGAGACCTCATCTCTACAATAAATCAAAAAATCAGCCAGGCGTGGTAGCGCATGCCTGTAATTCCGGCTACTTGAAAGGCTGAGGCAGAAGGATCGCCGGAGCCCAGCAGGTCGAGGCTGCGGTGGCTGGGAGCGGCCACTGCACTCCAGTCTGGGTGACAGTGTGAGATTCCAACTCAAAAAAATAAAAAAAACAAGTCTGGGTCAAGAGTGCCAGATGGCCAGGCTCAGTGGCTCAACCTGTAATCCTAGCACTTTGGGAGGCCGAGATGAGTGTATTGCCTGAGCCCGAGCGTTCGAGACCAGCCTGGGCAACTTGGCAAGACCTCATCTCTACAATAAATCAAAAAAAGAAAAAAAGAAATCAGCCGGGCATGGTAGCGCATGCCTGTAATTCCGGCTACTCGGAAGGCTGAGGCGGGAAGGATCGCCAAAGCACAGCGGGTTGAGTCTGCGGTGGCCGGAAGCGTGCCACTGCACTCCAGTCTGGGCAACAGAGTGAGACTCCAACTTCAAAAAAAAAAAAAAAAGTGCCAGATGATGACATTTCACCAATCATCTCACATAATTCAGAGGGTGCCTACTGGGAATCAATAAGTCCAGTTGGACAATTTTATCTTGGTTTGGGAAATTCAATTCTCTCCTTTAAAAAAAAAAAAAAAAAAAAAACTGAGCCGGGCTTGGTGGCTCAGCCTGTAATCCCGCACTTTGGGAGGCTGAGTTGAGTGGATTGCTTGAGCCCGCGGGTTCGAGACCCGCCTGGGCAACTTGGTGAGACTTCATCTCTACAATAAATCAAAAATTAGCTGGGTATGATAGCGCACGCCTATAGTTCCAGCTACTTGGAAGGCTGAGGTGGAAGGATTGCTGGAGCCCAGCAGGTCGAAGCTGTGGTGGCCGGGAGCATGCCACTGCATTCCAATCTGGGCGACAGAGTGAGACTCCAACTCAGAAAAAAAAAGTATTCATTCCTCTTCAGTTTGAGTAGGATTGGTATTCGTTTTTCTTTAAACGTTGGGGAAAATTTAGTAGTAAAGCCATAGGGTCCTGAGCTTTTCTTTCAAGTACTATAGAGTTTTTATTACAGCTTCAATCTTTTTACTCACTATAGGTTTGTTGAGGTTTTTTGTTTCTGTGTGGTTCAACTTTAGTAGGTTGTGCGTAAGAATGTATCCACTTTGTCTAGGTTTTCTAATCTGTTGATGTATAGTTGTTCATAATAGTCTTTAATGACTTTTTTTGTGTTTCTGGGTCTCAGTTATGTCTTTTTTTCTGTTTCTGATTTTATTTATTTGGGTCATCTTTCTCTTTCATAATCTAGCTAAAGTTTTATTAATTTTTTCTTTTCGAAAAAACTTTTGTGTCATTGATCTTTTATAATGTTTTTCAGTCTCAATTTTATTTATTTCTGCTGTTGTTTTTTTTTTTTTTAAGAGACAAAGTCTTGCTTTGACACCTAGGCTGGAGTGCAGTGATGCAATCATAGCTCACTGCAGCCTTGAACTTCCAGGCTGAAGCAATTCTCCCACCTCAGTCTCCTGAGTAGCTGGGATTACAGTCACATGCCACCACACCTGACTCATTTTTAAAATTTTCTTTTTTTCTAGAGACAGGGTCTCACTATGGTGCCCAGGCTGGTCTCAAACTCCTGGGTTCAAGCAATCCTCCCACCTCAGTTTCCCAAAGTCCTCAGATTGCAGGCATGAGTCACCACACCTAGGTGGATTTTATTATTTCTTTCCTTCTATAATTTTAGATTTGTTCTTGCTTTTCTAGTTCCTTGAGATGCATTGTTAGATTGTTTACTTGAAGACTTTCTAGTTTTTTGATATAGGTGTTTATGACTATAAAATTCTCTCTTGGTACTGCTTTTGCTGTATCCAGTATTTTGATATGATGTATTTCTATTTTCATTTCTTTCAAGAAAATTTTAATATGATTTCTATTTTTTTTTTAATTTGTAGAGACTTGTGTTGTGGTCTAAGATATGGTCTATTCTGCAGAATGTACCATATGCTGGTAAAAAAGAATACATATTTTTTAAAAAAAGGAATACATATTCTAGCCAGGTGTGGTGGCTCATGTCTGTAATCCCAGCACTTTGAAAGGCTGAGGCGAGAGCATTACCTGAACTCAGGAGTTCGAGACCAGCCTGAGCAACATGGCGAGACCTCGCCTCTACAATAAATCAAAAAATTAGCCGAGCGGTGTAGCGCATACCTGTAGTTCTTGCACCAGGAAGGCTGAGGAGAAAGGATTGCCTGAGCCCAGCAGGTTGAGGCTGCAGTGGCCGTGAGTGTGCCACTTCACTCCAGCCTGGGCGACAGAGTGAGACTCTGACTAAAAAAAAAAAGTATACGTATTCTGCAGCAGTTGAAGGAAATGTTCTGTGTCAGTTAGGCCTATCAGATCTAGTATGTATTATAACTCCCCTGTTTCTTTGTTGATTTCCTGTCTGGATAATCTGTCCATTACTGCGAGTGGGGAGTTAGCGTATTGCATTCTATCTTTCCTTTTAGATTGATGAATGTTTTATATACTTGGGTGTTCCCATGTCACGTGCATATATATTTGCACTTGTTATATCCTCTTGATTAATTGACCCCTTTATTATTATGCAATAACCCCCTTTTTATAACCCTCTTTTGATTTGAAAGCTATTTAATCTGATGAGGATGGCTACTCCTGTTTCTTTTTTGTTTGGTTGGGTTTTTTTTGGTTTCCAGTTGCATGGAATATCTTTTTTCATCCCTTCAACCTCTATGTGTGTCTTTATAGGTAATATGGTTGGCAAATGGCAGCATATAGATGGGTCTTGTTTCTTTATCCATTCAGCCGGGCTGTGCCTTTTAACAAGAGAATTGAATCCATTTACAGTCAGTATTATTATTAAGTATAGGCTTAGTACTGCTTAGTATTTTGTTTTCTGTTTGTTTTGAGACTCTTCTTCCTTTCTTACTGTCCTCCTTTGTGGCTAAGTGATTATCAATGATAGTATGTTTTAAGTTGTTACTGTTTATTTTTAGTAAATTTATTAGAGGTTTTTGCACTGTGATTATCATGAGGCTTAAAATACATATCATATGGTATAACAAATTATTTTAAAAGGATGAGAACTTATTTTAACTCACAAATAAAAGAACAGAAGCAAAAGAAAAAAACACATACAATAAAATTCTGCATGTTAATTCCATCCATTGGGACACCTAGATCTGTATAGTGAACTCATATTAGTTCTGGAACATACCAGTAGTGCCCTATTTCCTGCTTTCTAGGATATTGACCTCGTCCCTGTTCTTGGGAAAGACAACTGATTTCACAAACGTGGGTACGGCTGTTCCACAGCATTGGCTCAGGCCAAAGCAGCACACTCAGTTCACAACACTCACAGCCTTGGGCTGGTGACTGATCAGATGATCTATGCCCAGGCACTGCCTCAACCCTTGGCAATGAAGGTTGGCTGGTCCCGAAAGACTCTGCCAACATAAGACCACTGGGCAACAGTTCAGGAAACTTAACATATGTAAAATGGGGGGGGGTGTCAAGGAACAGTTTTCAGTACGTATCTGGGAGGCATGAAAGGGAAGAGATGAAGAACTAGGCCTTGAGACCTCCTACCAGACCCTTGGGCAAGCAAGGACTATGGAACACAACCCTAGGCAGCCAGTAGATAGCAACAGGCATGATCCATCTTTGAGGTTCTCCACAAGTGGGCGATTGAAAAGGTTGGGGTTGACAAAAAGGAACTCTGTGACATCTCTTCCCTAATCTTAGCAGGTCTGCTTGATGGTGGTTGGATCTAGAAAAAATGAGGAGCAAAGAATCTAAGGCTTCGTGCACAGGAAGAAACAGGCGTGCAGTGATGACTGAACACAACAGTGTGAGATTTACACAGGTCTCCAGATGCTTATTGATTCCCGCTCACTGGGTGAGCTGGGTTTGAGACCTTGAAAGCCAGGTGAGAACAGGAGAGAAGAAACATTTCTGTTCATTGCCCTGATGATCCAGGGACTCTTGGGGAAGGTAGTAAAGGGAAGAGAAGTCTGCAGAGGCAACTGCCTTGTCACAGAAACCCTGTGGGAGATGGAACCTATAGCATTCAAAACAGGCATCTGAGAAATTGCTGGCAACCCCAGTAATTGGTACGGCAGCCAGTAAAGGGGAGAAAGGAAAATGTCCACAGCCTCAAGCCAGGGCTCCTTGGCGGAGCCCTCCGCTACTCCAGTCTAGACATGGCAGTCAGCAGCCTCCCAAGTCTCTGCTTCCTGGATAGAACCCATCAGGCATTCTGGTTCTTCATGCTGTAGGTTCCATCTCCCTGTCCTGTGCCAGTCTCTGGACTTCCAAGGTCCTTCTAGGCCGTGGGTTGTACTTCCTTTATGCCTCAAGAGAACTCTGATTCGTGGGAGCACTGTCTCTTGTCCTACCTGCACCCCAAATTCATTCCCAAGCCACTCTTCCCCTGGCAACAGCAAAGACAGCTTTGTGGGATTACCAAACAAGTTCCTCTGGATGGCAGTATTGCACCACAAATGTTCACCTGCCCTTCGCCCAGGTCCACTCCCTCCGCCCTTTGTGAAGCAAAAAAAAAAAAACATCAACCCAGGTTCGAGACCCACCTGGGCAACTTGGCAAGACCACATCTCTACAATAAATCAAAAATTAGCCAGACGTGGTAGCACGCACCTGTAGTTCCAGCTACTTGGAAGGATCGCCGGAGCCCAGCAGGTTGAGGCTGCGGTGGTTGGGAGCGGCCACTGCACTCCAGTCTGGGCAACAGAGAAAAAAAAACAAAAAACACCAACCACTGCCCAACCTGGCTCAAACATGGCGGATCATGGCAGCCATTTTGACTTAGTTCTCTCCCACCTGCAGTGCCCCGCTCCTGTAGGGCCTGGCCTCTTCAGGGTTCTCTGACCCTACCTTCATGATAAAGACAGAAGCACTCCCCTTCAACACCCTAGGGAAGGCCCTGATCTCACCATATTCCTATCTACCCACTGAGCATGGGAAGTTGCTCCTCCCAACCCTGCCCGCCGCCAGAAAACATTCTGACTTGGACCATCTCACATGTCACCATAAGGCCAGCTTGACCACCATGTCAAGGGCAACCAGCGTTCAACAGGCTGCTGGAGGAGAGCGAAAGGTCCGGCAATGCAAGGACATCAGGACTGAGCACTTGGCTTTTCTTCTATAGCAGCCAGTGGAACTCCAGGCCTGAGAAGTCAGACAGGAGGGGAGTCAGGTACCATCACCAACACCACCAACACACCCATCATCCTAGCACTTGGCGTAGGTCAACCTCTGGACAGCTCCCACCACAAGGCTTGAGTTGGAAAAGACACAGATGCACGAATTATTCTGTGGACTCGTGTGCTAGACAGGCAATACCCAAGTACTTGCATCTTCTTCCCCATAAATCTGTGCTTATTCTGGTAAAAGAACCATACTGTCTAAAGCAATCTACAGATTCAATGTAATTTTTTCAAAGTATCTATGACATTCTGTACACAAATAGAAAAAAAAGTCCTAAAATTTATATGGACTTTAAAAAGAGCCCAGATAGCCAAAGAAATCCTGAAAAGGGGGGACAAAGGTGGAAGCATCATACTACTTGACTTTGAAATTTATTTTAAGGCTACCATAACCAAAATAGCAAGCTATTGATACAAAAATAGACATAGAGACCAATGGTACATAATACAGAACTTAGATATAAAGTCTCATATTTACAGCCAACTGGTTTTCAACAAAGGTACCAAGATCATACCCTGGGAAAGGAGACTCTTTATGAAATGGTGCTGGGAAAGTTAGATATCCTTATGCAGAAGAATGAACTGGATCCTTCTTCTCACATATAGAAAAATCACCTCAGCCGGGCTTGGTAGCTCAGCCTGTAATCCCGCGCCTTTGGGAGGGTGAGGTGAGTGGATTGCCTGAGCCCGCAGGTTTGAGACCCACCTGGGCAACTTGGCAAGACCTCATCTCTACAATAAATCAAAAACTAGCCGGGCATGGTAGTGCATGCCTGTAGTTCCAGCTACTTGGAAGGCTGAGGCGGAAGGATCCCCAGAGCCCAGCAGGTCGAGGCTGCGGTAGCCGGGAGTGGCCACTGCACTCCAGCCTGGGCGACAGAGTGAGACTCCAACTCAAAAAAAAAAAAAGGAAAAATAACCTCAAGGTAGATTAAATGTAAGACCAAAAACTCTAAACTAGAAGAAACATTGTGACAACACTCCACATACACAAAGATTTTATGGCTAAGACCTCCAAAGCATAGGAAAAACAAGAAGTAGAGAAATGGAACTACATTCAACTAAAAACCTTCTTCATAGCGAAAGAAACAATCAATGGAGTGAAGAAACATCTGTTGAATGGGACTAAATGTTTGCAAACTATTTATTGAACAGGGGACTAATATCCAGAATATATAAGGAACTCAAACAGCTCAACAACAACTCCAGAGATTCTCCACAAGTGGGCTATTTCAAAGATGGAGTCTATGAAAAAGTGCTGTGTGCCCAGAAGCATGCACACATTTCCTAGCCTGGCAGGGTAGATCTGGGAAAATTGGGAGAAAAGGGGCCTGGTGTGGACTCACAGTGAGAAAAGGGAATGCAGAAGAAGGGTGGGGGTAGAACCTGATAGTGGTGAGATATAGGTAGGTCCTGCCCTTTCTTCATTAACAGCTAACTGGGCAAGTACAGGTTGCGACCTGGAGAGACAGGAGTAAACAGGAAGCAAGGGTCATTTGTGCTAATTTCCCTGAGGATCCAGAGACTCTTGGGGGAAATGGCCAAGAAGAACTCTGCAAAGTCAGTAGTCTAGGCACCTGCTCCCTTGGGTATGGGACCTGTAACATGAAGGACAGGCTTCTGCCAGAGCTATGACAATTTCAGGAGTCTGCACTGCAGCCAGCAAAGGGGCAGGTGGTAAAATACCCATGAACTCCAGGATGGGGCCCCTTTGCAGAGGCTTTCGCTAGCCACGCCCAGACATGGCAGCCAACGGTGTCCCTAGCAATGGCTGTCTCTGTAGGATCTACCAGGCATTTGGGCTATCCACCTCATCCTGGCACGAGTCTCTGGAGCTTCCATGGCCCGATCCTGCAATAGGCCATGTTTCCCTCACATCTCCAGAGAGCACCGATCCCTCACAGAACTGTCCCTTGTCCTGCATGCACTATGAGTTAACTCCCAAGCTGCTCCTTCCTGGGCAACCATAAGGACAAGTTCGTGAGATTGTCAAATAAGTTCCTCTAGATGGCAGTATCGTACTAGAAATGCCAGCATGCCCTCCCCACCCCGCCCCCAATATTCTGCCATTTGCTACAGAAGAGCTAGAATTCTGGGGGCCACCATTTTTTACAGCAGGTCCTGCATTCTGCATGGGCTCATTCCAGTGGAGTGGTCTTAGGCTTCCTTCTCGATAAGGATAAATGGCTCTTCATCAAATTACCCTGCGAATGGTCCTAAACCATCCACCCCCGGATGTATCTTTAGCACTGAAGTTGGTGGAGGCCTCAGGAATTGCCTTGAATCTGGGCATAGAGTTGGTGCCATCTTACTCCTGTCCACTGGGGAACATTTTGACTTGGGCATTGTCATGAACCACTAAATGATCTGCTTAATTGAGCGGTCTCAGGACACCAAAAACAGCGTCCCAGTGGTATCTAAATTAGGGTGAACATTGAGAAACAACTGACATCCCACCACAATGAGTCCTGAGGTACCTACTCCTCTCAAGACTATCCTCTGATCTTTAGATATAAGGGTCCCACACTTGAGCCAGTCAGGAGAAGAGACAAATGCCACTCCAGAGAAACCCACCTTTTTGCACCTGACCCAGAATCAATGAATGGACAACTCTCATCAGCCAGCTTGTATTGGCAAACATGTAAATGCATATATTTGTCTGAAGGCTCATGCATTTTATCTTGGAAAGACGGCACACTTCTACTTTCCTTGATGTGTCAAAAGACTGCCACCAGGCACAGTAAGTCAGCGTGCATCACTACCCTGGTTATTCCAAACACCCTCTTAGAGTTTTAGCCAGAGCATGTTCCATGTCTTCACTGGACTGGTGGTGGGCCACGGTGTAGTAAGGTGGGCCCATGCCTTCTATTTCGGTCCCACCATCAGGACCTTACTCGAGAGCCTTTCCTACCAACCAGAAGTGGAAAATTACAGAAGAGGATACCATTGCCCCATACGAGCAATTTATCTGCCTTAGCAATATCTCCTTCTTGATAAGTGTTGAAATCCCAGAACCACTGCCTGACTGAGAGGAAAAAAAAAGAAATTATTTTGAAAAGCAGAAGGCAGAAAAGCAACAGTACTCACCAGCACCCGGAGTTGACTGACCCAGGCTCACGGAGGTTTCCTCTCTTTCCATCCATTTTGTGTGTCCTGCAAGGAGATAGCCAAATATACTTCACTTGACATGAGATCCACTGCTAATGCGATGGTCAAAACATGGCAGTGTACATACACTCCACCCAGTCATGTGACTTCTGGAGAAAGCATGGCATTAAAATCAACTCTAAACAATTGTCATAATACGATAAGAAAGGGATTGGCAGTAGTGGAAAACTGCCAGGGGAGGGGAGGTGGCACATCTCACCAACAAGGGTACCTGCATAATGAACATTTGTGTACCTAACCCCGAATAGTACCTCACATCTTTAAAATTAAAAATTAAAAAAAAAAACAAACCTCAAGCCGGGTTCGGTGGCTCAGCCTGCAATCCCGCGCCTTTGGGAGGCTGAGTTGAGTGGATTGCCTGAGCCCGTGGGTTCGACACCCGGCCGGGCAACTTGGCAAGACCTCATCTATACAATAAATCAAAAATTAGCTGGGTGTGGTAGCGCGCACCTGTAGTTCCAGCTACTTGGAAGGCTGAGGCGGAAGGATCGCAGGAGCCCAGCAGGTCAAGGCTGCGGTGACTGGGAGCGGCCACTGCACTCCAGTCTGGGCAACAGAGTGAGACTCCAACTCAAAAAAACCCACACAAACAAAAAACTCTATTCATCTCTTGGAAACATTACAAATGCCATTTGGGGCTTTCATAAAGAGGTTACTGTGTAATCATCCCCTGTGAAATGAGGGTGCTTGACCCTTAGCTCTCTATTCTATGAGAAGTATACCATCACACCTTGGCATCTGTTATCACAGAGCTTTCCTCCTGCTCTCTGTACTTGTGTGATGATGGAGGAATACATTTCAGACTAAGTTTCTCAGCCTGTTTCTTCCATGGTACATACATGGAATGAAAGATCCTCGAATGACCAGCAACTCATTCAACTGGCAGAGAAACAGAAACCAGGTATTTTCACTCTGGCTGTGCATAGAACCACTACAGGGACTTTAGAAGAATAAGAACAAATCATTCTTGGATGTGGCCACTTGTCAGTCCACCCAGCTACTTGCCTCTCGGTGGACATGGCTACTATATGATATACCCTTTAGACACACACACACACACACACACACACACACACACACACACACACACACACACACATACACACACACCCTCATTCTATCAGAATATGAATCTTTTTTTTGAGTCGGAGTCCCACTTCGTCACCCAGACTGGAGGGCAGTGGCAAGCTTCCAACCACCGCAGCCTCGACCCGCTGGGTTCCAGCGATCCTTCCACCTCAGCCTTCCAAGTAGCGGGAACTACAGGCGCACGCTACCACACCTGGCTAATTTTTTATTTTATTGTAGAGACGAGGTCTCACCAATTTACCTGGGCAGGTCTTGAACCCGCGGGATCAGGCAATTCACTCGCTTCGGCCTCCCAAAGTGCTGGGATTACAGACTGAGCCAACGAGCCCGGCCAGAATATGAACTTTATATGAAGCTTCATGACCACTCTGAGCAGAGGGAAGGAAGGAAGACAGAAACTGAGTGTCCAAACAGAAGGGAGATGAGAAAAAAAATTGATGTTTCTGAAGCCTCTAGGAAGACATGCAGGCTGCCAAGCAGTTGTTAGAGGAAAAGTGAAAAGGATTTGATAAGATGTGCACTCTGTACAGATGTGCACAGGCCAGAGGACATGTATTTTGTGAAAACAGCAAAGTGCAAGAGTCTTTAACGTGTGAGCCTCTTGGGGCCGGGGAAGGCCAAAACCAAACATACCTCTACACTTGCCTTCATTCGCACTGGATACTGGAAACTGCTAACAAGGAAAAATGACACCTAATTCTCACTTAGGGAAGGTCAGGAGAAGGGATAGAAAGCAGAGGGACAACTTGGGAGTGGTCCTTGTGCAATGTTTACACCTATCGCCTGGGCTCAGTGGCTCGGCCTATAATCGCAGCACTTTGGGAGGCCGAGGCGAGTGGATTGCTTGAGCCCGTGGGTTCAAGACCCGCCCAGGCAATTTGGTGAGATCTCGTCTCCACAGTAAATCAAAAACTAGCCAGGCATGGAAGCACTTGCCTGTACTTCGGGCTACTTGGAAGCCTGAAGTGGAAGGATCGCTGGAGCCCGGCAGGTTGAGGCTGCAATGGCCAGGAACGTGCCACTGCACTTCAGCCTAGGAGACAGAGTGAGACTCCAACTCAAAACAAAAAAACCCCACCCATAGCTGTAATTGGGAGGAAGTCGCTATCCACAGTGACATCTCCAAGATGGTTGTGGGAGAAAGGAAAAGTAAAAGGAATACACAAGTATTTACACACACACACACACACACACACACACACACACACACACACACAAGGAAGAAAGTATGTATCAATGTATGCGTGCATGAATGCATTAACAACTGGATGTGTGGGCAGGGTGATTGGAGAGAAGAGTCACAGTTTCATGCAGAGTTTCCTAGAAGGGACTGCAGAACCAAAGGCCCTCACAGAGGACACCTGCCTGTGTGGAATTACTGGGCCCTCCTCCTGACCCATGGAATCCTAATCTGGGACACTCAAGGGGACTGACTCCCTGAGACCACTGGAGGTGATCCAGGACTTTCTCTTCCCAGTCTGTACAATTGACACGGCCCCTGTCAATTCCTGTGGCTCCACAATGGCTCACCACTCCCTTGGACCTGCTCCTGAGCCAGTTTGCTGTGTGAGGCTGCTTGGCTGGGCTCCCTTGGTCTGAGCCTGGCTCCAAGAGGACAAAAAAGTGACAACGATTCCAGAATAAAAGGGGAAATCAAGGTACTCAGTCCACCTCCAGATATGAATCAGTGTCCCCATGAGAGAATCAATTCTGCCCAAGAAAACCCATGTGATACCCATAAGCATGACCATAATACTAGGGACCCCTTTACATGATATTTGGACTTAAAGTGCATAAAGAGATGATGTAGCAAGGAATACATTTCTTTCTTCTGACGAAAGCTGTCAGACAGACATTTATATTCCCCACCCAGAACCTCAGAGAAAGGGACATTCCTTCCCCTTACACCCCAACAGAATAAACCTAACTTGTAGGTCTTGAACTGGTTTTGGTCCTCCTTTTGTTTTTTCATACACAAAGGGTGGAGGGAGAGGTCTGGAGGGTGAGGCACATTGGCATTTATGGAGCAACACTGCCATCGTGCGGAAGTTGTTTTAGAATGGATTCCAGACCTTCTCTGTGTACCAGGAACAGAATGCCTCTGATAGGAGGGTGAATGGGGCACGTGCATAATTCTGAGAATGCCTCGGTCACTTAACGGGGTACCTCCAGGTGAATGTGAAAGCGAGGAAGCCAGGTTTACCCACCAAGGATCCCTGGTCTGCCATGTCTGCCAGTCTCAGAATGTGGTATAGGCCAGGCCTTGGTGGCCGCCATATTTGAAAACTCGGAACACTACTGTAGGGCAATTGGCCTCTGCATCTTTGTTCTTGGTGCAGTAGCAAAGTTGAGGAATGAAAGGGAGATGCTAGCCGGGCTTGGTGGCTCAGTCTGTAATCCCACGCCTTTGGGAGGCTGAGATGAGCAGATACTGCACTCCAGTCTGGGCGACAGAGTGAGACTCCAACTCAAAAAAAAAAGAAAGGGAGATGCTATCCTGGAAGTCTCAGGAGGTGGAAAACCAGAACCTGATTTCTGTCTGCAAAACCTAAGCACAGTCAAGTAAGAAGGACATAGCAGCTGTCCCATTGCACGGGTTGCCTCTTATAAAGGACATGGAGCTAGGTTCAGTGGCTCAGCCTGTAATCCCAGTGCTTTGGGAGGCTGAGGTGAGTGGATTGCCTGAGCCTACGGGTTCAAGACCCGCCTGGGCAACTTGGCGAGACCTCATCTCTACAATAAAATCAAAAAAATTATCTGGGCGTGGTAGTGCACACCTGTAGTTCCAGCTACTTGTAAGGCTGAGGCAGAAGGATCGCTGGAGCCCAGCAGGTGAAGGCTGCGGTGGCCGGGAGCATGCCACTGCACTCCAGAGTGAGTCACCAACACACACAAAAAAAGAGAGAGATTCCTGATTATTGGTACTGGTCCAAGGAACGAGTAATGCAGTACATCGTAAATCAAATTTTTCTTGTTTCCTCTTGCTCACCTCAAGGAAAGGTCAAGGGTGCCACAGGATGCCATTTTGTGTATTTTCTCCCAAAGGGCAGAGGGTGCAGATACACACTTTGGATTGATAAGACCAGTCGTACATGATCCTCTGGAATTGGGAAAATCAGGTCTGTATTGTGGAAGCACTTACGTTCAGGAACATTTCAACGATACCCTGTTCCCCGGCCTCTGGGTTATAAGCTATTTCCTCTTCTCTTGGAAAACACCTGGATTCACACAAAGGGTCTGGATTCACACAAACATGGCTTTATGTTCCCTGGGTTCATCTGACTCATGGTATTCGCCAAGGCCCAAGGAACACACTCAGACCATCATGCTCACAGCCTTGGGTGGGGGACTGATCAGATCCTGTAGGCTTGGCAAAGGCAAGTTTGGTGGGTCCAAAAGACTCTGCTCACACAAGACCAGATGACGACACTTAGGGAAACTCATGCACATAAAACATAGGAGAACAAAAAAATGGGTTTTCAGTACCTGTCCATGAAGTATGAAAGAAAAATGTTTTAAGGGCTGTGCTTTAAGACTTCTTGCCTGACTTTTGTGGAGGTGGTGACCATAGAGAGCAGTCCCAGGTATGCAGGAGATGACAAGAGGCACGACTCATCCTAAAGATGTCTAAAAGCAGCCTATGTGAAGGGTTGCAGTCTATGAAGTATGCCCAGGAGTATGCACCTGATTTCTGGCCTTGGCAGACCTGCTCATGGGAGGGGGGATTTGGGTGTAATGGGGAGAAAAGGGTCTGGTGCTGGGCACACATAAAGAAACGGGTGGAGGAAGGGGAGGGCAGTGAGGAGAGTCAACAGTGTTGAGATTTAGGCATGTTTCCTGATCCCTGAGTTCAAGTTCCTTGGAAACGCACAGGTTGAGACCTGGATGGACAGAGATGAATGGGAAGCAAGGGTGATTCCTGCTCATTGCCCTGCAGCTTTGGAGACTCTTTACAAGTGGTCAAGAAAGAAGTCTGCAAAGGCAGGTGCCTGGGTGTCTGCACCCATTGGAAAATGGGAGCTACAGCATTGAAGAAAGGCATCTGCCAGAGTGCCAGCAACCTCAGAAGCTCGCACTGCAGCCAGTAAAAGGCACAGGAGACAAAACGCCCACATGCCCCAAGGGCTCCTTGGTAGATGCCTCCACTAGTACCACCCAGACATGGGGGCAACAAGCCTCCCAACCCTCCACTTACTGTACAGGATCCACCAGGCGTTCTGACTGTTCAACCTATCCTGTGCCTATCTCTGGGGCTCCCATGGCCCTAGCAAGCTGTGGGTCACGCCTACCTCATAAGTCTAGAGAGCTTGTATCCCTGGAAGGTCCCAAAGCAGAAATGCGCACCAGGAAGAATGGCCTGGCTCTAAGAGCCTAGCTCCATGGCGAAGGCCATGGACAACTAAGAATCGCAGGAGAGCATGAGATCTCGAGTTGGCTGGTCCTGCAGTCACTGTGTCTAACCCAGGGTAGTCAGGATAAGGACCACAGAGGGACCAGCCCACCCATTTTCCTGCCCAGGCAGTAGAAAACCCAACACCAAACAGCATGGCCAGGGAATTGCAAGGCTGAGAGAGGTCCTTCTCGGCAATGCACTGTGGCCCAGGGAAATCTCCCGGGGCATGGGAAACTCCCCAAGGCTGGCGCGTCGGTTGCTCTCAAGGAAATAGATACCAGGCTAAAAGCCCACAGCCAGGAGGCCGGGACTCCTTGGCAGAGGCCTCCATTAGTCCCCACAAAGACATGGCCGCCGCCAGCCTCCCAATCTCCGCTTCCTGAAAAGGACCCACCAGGCATCCTGGCTGGCCATCTCATCCTGTGCGTGGGTATGGGGCTTCCGCGGCCCTGCCGGGCCCTGGGACGCGCCGGTCTCTTGCCTCCAGAGGGCTCGAATCCCTGGCGGCACCGTCTCTTGTCCTCCCCGCACCCCTACATCACTCCCAAGTCACTCTTCCCGCGGCCACCACAAGGAAGATTGAGGGATCTCCAAACAAGTTCCTCTGGATGGCAGTGTTGTACCACAAATGCCTACCTGCCCACCCCACCCCCACCCCCAGTCCACTCCCTCCGCCCTTTGAGAAACAAAAAACCGCCAACCTGCTGCGCGGCTGGACTCAAACTTGGCAGATCAGGCTCTGGGTCACTCTGGGCCCATTCTCTTCCACCTGCAGTGCCCTGGTCCTGCGGATCCTGGCTTCTGCAAGGATCCCCTTGGCCTTGTCTTCCTGACCAAGAGAGATGAGTGCCCCTTCAACACCCTAGACAAGGCCCTGACACTACCGTATGTCCCGTCTACTTCTTGGGCACTGCGGGTTTCTTGAGCCCCCAGAAAATCCACAGAGCCTGGGCACACGGTGGGATGAGCCCTCCCTGCCCCATTACTGGCTTATTTCCGGGAAACATTCTGACTTGGGTTCCTTCATATGCCACTGTGAGGTTCCCTTGACCACCAGATCAGGGGGGGACCAGCATCCCACGAGCCCCAGGAAAGGAGGGAAATCTTGCCGCGCGGGGACACTGGGACCGAGCACCTAACTCTTCTTCTATGGCAGCCAGTGGGATTTCAGGCCTGGAGAGGTCAGACAGGTGGGGAGCCTCCTGGGAGAGCCAAGACACCCATCCTCTTAGCGTTCATCCCTTGTCAGTCTCTGGACAGCTCCCATCACAAGACTGGAGGAGGAAAAGACAAAGGCACGCACACCTCTGATGACACGTGTGTGCCATCGGGTAGCAAGACAGGTAACACCCATATGTTGGAACCTTCCTCCCCGAAGAGTGGTGCTTGATCTGTGGTAGACATGTTCTCCGTCACAGGGTTGACGTACAATAGAAGTGGGAGACCTCTTGACACCTGCATAAAGGAAGTGCACCCGGGACCCCAGCTCCTAGGATTACAGCGAGTCAACAGTAGGAACACAATGCATCCCAACTTCTTCTGCCTTTCCAGTCTTTTCCCGACCCTTACTCCCATGTACATCTGTTTCCAATTCCCCACAATAAACTGTTGCCTTCTTTGCCTCCCTCCCCAGATCATCCTTCTGTGGCCCTACTCATCTATCTGTCTGTTTATCCGTGTGTGTTTGGCTGAATTTCTTTGATCTCCAAGACCATATGGCCACGCATTCATTCCAAGAGATGACCAACGGATGCCATAGACACGTGAGATATGGCTCGAACAGAATGAGAAGCAGTGGGTGTGATGAAAAAACCCTGAGGCACATGCTGCCAGCTCTCTGGCGAACACCAGGAACCGCCAAATCTCCTCCTGGGTTCCAGAAGCCATGGCTCGGCCAGTGTCATGGGGATGGTCTACTCGTCCTCAGAAGGTCGGCCCACACACCACAGTCAAAGAGTGTGGAGGTGGAAGGTGAATGTGTGTTTGCACGTCATCCTGTGCATAAAGGGGCACATGAAGACATGTGGACATCTCTTTTAATTCAGGTGGAACAAAGGAGCATCTACCCATCAGGAGTGTGGCTGCCTTTTCACTCTGATGAATACACCCTTCTCCCAAAGAGTCAGGCCTCAGAGGCCGGCCGCCTCACCATTCTTCCTCGATGTCCTCTCACCCCGTAGAAGCAAAGACATCCCACTGTCACTTCCAGGGGCTCCTCTAGTTGCCTTCCCACTCTTGAATTCTGCAAATGGGGAGTGAGTGAGCAACACAACTTGAGACACGCACCTCTGGTCCCTGGAGAGATCGTCTCCAGACACTCCCGCAAGGGCAAGAACACACAGGAAAACGGCCCCGTTCCTGATCCAAGAGACCCGCTTCCTTCAAAAGAACATGTCTTGCGTGCTTCCTACTGGCATGACAAGTTGGTCCTGGCCATGTTACGCCTCCTAGGCTCGCTTCAGGAGCAGAAGAGGCAAGCTGAGGCACAGTGGCAAGCAACACTACCCAGCGCCATTGGCCAAGTGGCCCATGCATGCCCCACCAGTCCTTCCTGGCGCACAGCAGGCGCTCTTCTGGTCAAGCCCCATGGTTCTTTGCTTCTGGATGCTCTTGGTTTCCCGAGCTTTGGGCCAACTTGAAACTCCCTCTTCCCACCCAGTGGAAACCCAGGAAATGTCCCTTTGTCAACAGATGCCACCACAGGCGTGTGTCTACCACTGATTCTAGAGCCAAGGCTTGCAAACCTCTAAAGCACCAGCAGGGACCCTGGAAGGACCCGAAGCATAAATGAGCACCATGGAGAATGGCCTTACTCTAAGAGCCCAGCCCCGTCATGGAGGCTGTGGACACAACCAACCAGAGGCACATGAGGGCAGCAGATCTCAAGTTGGCTGGGCCTGGGGTCGCAGGTCTCTGGCCCAGGGAACTCTGGGGACGTACCACACAGGGACCAGCACACCCATCTTGCCCCCCAGGCCAGAGGAGCACACCAGCGCCGACCAGCATGGTGAGGGAACTGTAGGTCCTTCTCAGAGATACACTGTGGCTCAGGGGAAGTCTCCGGGGGCATGGGACCCCCCCCCAGGCCAGCAGGCCAGTGGCTCTCAAGGGAACCGGCACTGGGTCAAACACCTACAGCCTGGCTCCTTGCAGAGGCCCCCTCTAGTCCCGGCCCAAACATGGCCGCCTCCAGCCTCCCAAGTCTCCGCTTCCTGGAAAGCACCAGCCAGGCATCCTGGCTGTTCGTCTCGTCCTGAGCCTGGATCTGGGACTTCCACGGCCCTACCAGGCCCTTGGCTGCGCCGACCTCGTGCCTCCAGAGGGCTCCAATCCCTGGCAGCAGCGTCTCTTGTCCCCTCCGCACCCTGACCTCACTCCCAAACCACGCTCTTGGAGCCACCACAGGGAAGACTTCACGGGATCGCCAAACAACTTCCTTTGGATGGCAGTGTTGCACCGCAATTGCCTACCTGCCCTTCCCCCAGGTCCACTCCCACCGCCTTTTGCGGAGCAAAAAAATGCCAACCTGCTGCACAATGGGACTCAGACATGGCAGATTAGGCTCTGGGCCACTCCAGGCCAATTCTCTTCCACCTGCAGTGCCCTTGTCCAGAAGAGCCTGGCCTCTGTAAGGTCTGCTGGCTCTGCCTTTGTGACCAAGAGGGATGAGCGCTCCTTCAACGCCCTAGACAAGGCCCTGACCTTACCACCTCTAATTTTTGAGTATCAAAGGTTGCTTGAGCCCCCAGAAAATCTATGAAAACTGGGCACATGGTGGGATGTGCCCTCCCCACCCCCTAATTCATCCACCGCCAAGAGACATTCTGACTTGTGCCCCTTCACATGCCACTATGAAGTCCACTTGACTACCAGGACAAGAGGGACCAGTATCCCACCGGCTCCAGGAGAGTAGTGAAAATCGTGCAGTGCCAGAACCTCAGATCCGAGCACCTTACTCTTCTCCTATGGCTGTCAGTGGGACTTCAGGCCTGGAGAAGTCAGACAGGTGGGGAGCACTGTGGTACAGCCAAGACTCCCGTCCTCCTAAATACCTGGCCTGGGTCAATCTCTGGACAGCTCCCATCGCAAGACTTGAGGAGGAAAAGACAGAGAGGCATGCATGCCTCTGATGACTAGTGAGTATCACTGGGTAACAAAGGAGAGGCAACACCCAAATGTTGGGACCTTCGTCCCCCAAAAGTGGTGTCCAATTTGTAGTAAACACTTTCTCCCTGTCACAGGGTAGGAATACATTAGAAGTGGGATGCCTCTTGACACCTGCAGAAAGGAAGGATGCAAGCCCCAGGACACCAACTCTCAGGACCACATAGAGTCAACAGTAGGAACACACTGCATCCCAGCTGCTGTCTTCCTAGTCCCATCTCGACCCTGACCCCCTCGTACTTCTGTTTAGAATTCCCCACAAAAAAGTGTTTCTTTCTTTCTATCCCCAGATTATTCTTCTGTCTCTCCACTCATCTGTCTGTGTCTCTCCTCTGCCTTTCTCCCCCTTGGTTTATTTCTTTATAATCTTCAGGACCACGTGTCAATGTATTGCTCTAAAATGACAACAGATGTAACTGAACACGTTAGAAATGGTTCATATAGCCTGAGAGGCATCAATAGAAATTGAAGGAGCCCAAGGCACATGGTACCAGCTCTCTGGCGCCCACCAGGAACCCTAAAACCCCCTCCTTGATTCCTGAAGCCATGGCTAGGCCAGTCACGCTGTGATGGTCTTTTGCTCATCCTCAGAAGGCTGGCCCACACACCACAGCAAGGTGGAAGATGAATGTGTATTTGCATGGCATCCTGTGTGCACGTGGGCACGAAGGGGCAGACGTAGACATGTGGATGTATCTTTGGACTCATGAAAGAACATCTACCCTTCACAAATGTTGCTACCTTTTCACTTACATGAATACACTCTTCTTCCAAGGAGTCAGACTTCAGAGGTCCACCACCTCATCATTTTTCCTCGATGTCCTCCCATCCTGGAGAAACAAAGACATCCCACTGTTATCTCCCATGGCTCCTCTAGGTCCCTTCCCGTTGTTGAATTCTGCAAATGAGGACTGAGCAATACCCCTTGAGACAGGCACTTCTGATCACTGAAGAGACCAGCTGCAGACATGCTTGGAAGTGAAAGGAAATATACAAAAATTGGTCCAGTCCCTGCTCTACCAGATTGCTTCCTTCAAGGCAACATGTCCTGCATGCTACAGCCCCACATGCCAAGTTGGACTTGGCCCAGTTTCTCCTGCTAGGCTCACTACAGGGGCAGGGAAGGCGGGGTGAGGCAAGGTACCAGGCACCACTACCCAGCTAGCTCTATTGGCTGTGTGGCCTGTGTCTGCCCCAGCATTCCTTCCTGACATGAAGCAGGTGCTCCCTGGGCCAAGCCCATGGATTCTTGCCTCTGGATGCTTGGCTTCCCAAGCTGCGGCAGACCTGGAAAAACCCTCTTTCTGCCCAGTGGCAACCCCAAAAGTATCCCTTTTTAAAAGGTTGCCACAGCCGGGCTCGGTGGCTCAGCCTGTAATCCCGCGCCTTTGGGAGGCTGAGGTGAGTGGATTGCCTGAGCCCGCGGGTTCGAGACCTGCCTGGGCAGCGAGACCTCATCTCTACAATAAATCAAAAAAAAAAAAAAAAATCAGCTGGGCGTGGTAGCGCATGCCTGTAATTCCGGCTACTTGGAAGGCTGAGGCGGAAGGATTGCCGGAGCCCAGCAGGTCGAGGCTGCTGTGGCCGGGAGCGGCCACTGCACTCCAGTCTGGGTGACAGAGTGAGACTCCAACTCAAAAAAAGAAACAAAAAAAACAAAAATAAAAGGTTGCCACCACATGCATATATCCACTTCTGATCCCAGATCCAAGGCCTGTGAACCTCCAAAGCAGCAGCAGAGGCCCTGGAAGGCCCTGAAGCAGAAATGGAGCACCAGGGAGAACAGCCTTGCTCTAAGAGCCTTGCCCCACGGTTGGGGCCATGGACACAACCAACATAAATCACAGGAGGGCACCAGATATCAAATTGACCGGGCCTGGGGTTGCATGTATGTCACCCAGGGCAGTCTGGATACAAACCCTTCAGGGACCAGCCCACCCATCTTCCTCCCCAGGCTGGAAAAACACCTGCCAGCCACCATGCCCGCAGAATTGCAGGATTGAGAGGTCCCTCCCTGGGATGCACTGTGGCCGAGGGAACCTCCCAGGGTTGAGGACCCACCTAGGCCAGCACATTCATTGCTCTCAAGGAAACGGGCACCAGGCCAACCGCCCACAGCCCTGACCCTGGGCTCTTTCTAGGAGGCCTCTGCTAGTTTCACTCAGATATGGCCGCCACCAGCCTCCGGAGCCTCCACTTCCTGGACAGGACCCGCCAGGCGTTCTGGCTGTTCACCTCATCCTGTGCCCGTCCTTGGGTCTTCTACAGCCCTACCAAGCCATGGGCCAAGGCTGCCTCATGCCTCCAGAGAGCTCTGATCCCTGGAAGCACTGTTTCTTGTCCTGCCTGCACCCTGACCTCACGTTTCTTTCACTTTTACCCAGGCAACCACAGGGGGGACTTCGCGGAATCACAAAGCAAGTTCCACTGGATGGCAGTATTGTACCACATAAAAGCCTTTTTTTTTTTTTTTTGGCTATTTCTTGGTAGTCATGGTCGCTATTAGAATATGTAAGTTGCATAGTCTGTGCCCTTCTGCATAGGCATTTTGCCTCTTTGTCTATGTCTGGGGGTTCCACAGCCTGAAATAGCTTTTGACTACTTTCACCTATTTCCTGGCTTGGAGCTTTCTTATTTATTCTTTTCTGGGACCCTACATTTCCTCCACTTCCAATGTTCTCCATGAAATTGTGGTATGGAAGTTAGGGGTGTGGGTGAGATGCACTAGATAGTGAAAGTCTTTCCTGTAGATGGCAGTCTTGTACCAATTTTTTTTTTTTTTGGAGTTGGGAGTCTCACTCTGTCGCCCAGGCTGGTGGGCAGTGGCACACTCCGGACCACCGCAGCCTTGACCTGCTGGGTTCAGAAGATCCTTCCGCCTCAACCTTCCAAGTAGCTGGAACTACAGAAGCGCGCTACCATGCCCAGCTAATTTTTTTTTTTTTTTGGTAGAGATGATGTCTCACCATGTTGCCCAGGCTGGTCTTGAACCCATGGGCTAAGGCAATCCTCTTGCCTCAGCCACCCAAAGTGCTGGGAATATAGGCTTGAGCCACCGCGCCTGGCCACCAAAAATGTTAACGTGCCTTTTCCCTCCACTCCACTCAGTTACTTCATTCTCAGCAATTTGCTACTGGAAAAAAGTACTACCAACCAGTATTAAAGTGCCTGAAGCCAGGTGAATCCCAGCACTCATATGTAGTCTTCCAGTGTGCAGGCATCTTCAAGGTAGAGTGGTATTTGGCTTCCTCTTACAAAAGAATATATGACTTCCCATCAAGTCACCCTACAAATGTACCTAAACATGTCTACCCAGGGCTGTATCTTTTGCACTGTTTGCAGTCAAGACCCTGGAAAAATTTTGAATATAGGCACAGAGTTGAAGCCAATCCTACTCACTGTCCGCTGTAAACATTTTGACTTGGGCATTCTCAGTGAAATGTAACTTGACCTTGAGGTCTCAGACAGCTAGACACAAAGGGTTCTGAACAGAGGCATCAGGACTGGGTGAGAAAGTGCCATCCCAAGACAACTGTCTCTGAGGATCCGGCTCTTCTCACACCACCAGGCCCTTGTTTTCAGACAATGATGGTTCCGCTTGTAGAACAGTCAGGTTTAAGAGCCTCAGAGCACTTGGCACTCCATCTAAACTCCTGTACTAAGTGATTTACCAAAATCTATCATGTCTTTTGGCTGCTTGAATCAGTGTCCCTAGGATGACCTAGTCCTTCTTGGAATGCCTACCAGAGAATGCTCACAGTTGAAAAAAAAAAAATCCCAGCCTGGGCACAGTGGCTCAAGCCTGTAATCCCAGCACTTTGGGAGGTCGAGGTGGAGAGGATTGCCTGAGTCTAGGGGTCCGAGACCAGCCTGGACAACTTGGTGATACCCCATCTCTACAATAAATCAAAAAATTAGCTGGGCGTGGTAACGCGCACCTGTAGTTCCAGCTACTTGGAAGGCTGAGGCGAAAGAATCACCTGAGCCCAGCAGGTAGAGGCTGTGGTGGTCGTGAGCGTGCCACTGCACTCCAGCCTGGATGACAGGATGAGACTCCAACTCAAAAAAAAAAAAAAAAATCCAGCCAGGCTGGGTGGCTCAGCCTGTAATACCGCGCCTTTGGGAGGCTGAGGTGAGTGGATTGCCTGAGCCTGCGGGTTAGAGACCCACCTGGGCATCGAGACCTCATCTCTACAATAAATCAAAAAATCAGCCGGGCATGGTAGTGCATGCCTGTAATTCCGGCTACTTGGAAGGCTGAGGCAGAAGGATCGCCGGAGCCCAGCAGGTTGAGGCTGCGGTGGCCGGGAGCGGCCACTGCACTCCAGTCTGGGCAACAGTGAGACTCCAACAACAACAACAACAACAACAACAACAACAACAACAAATCCCTATTTTATCTAGCCAACACGTACCTAATAGCTAAACTTTTCTTAGAACATTTCCTAAAAATAAGTTACACTAGCTAGGCATGGTGGCTCGCACCTATAATCCCAGCAATTTGGGAGGCCAAGGTGAGAGGATTGCCTGAGTCCACGGGTTCAAGACCAGCTAGAGGAACTTGATGAGACCTCATCTCTATAATAAATCAAAAAATTAGCCGGGCATGGTGGCGTGTGCCTGTAGTTCCAGCTACTTGGAAGGCTGAGGTGGAAGGATTGCTGGAACCTAGTAGGTCGAGGCCAGCAGATTGAGGCTGCGGTGGTCAGGAGCTTGCCACTACCCTACAGCCTGGGTGACAAAATGAGACTCCAACTAAAAAACAAAAAAGTTGCACTTATAAAAAAAAACTCACAACTCTGAAGAGTCTCTCTCTAGGATCTGAGAGCTCTTCTTTTGAAATATAACTAATCAGCCGGTCTCGGTGGCTCAGCCTTTAATCCCGAGCCTTGGGAGGCTGAAGTGAGTGGATTGCCTGAGCCCGCGGGTTTGAGACCCACCTGGGCAACTTGGTGAGACCTCATCTCTACAATAAATCAAAAAAACTAGCCGGGCATGGTAGCGCGCGCCTGTAGTTCCAGCTACTTGGAAGGCTGAGGCGAAAGGATTGCCGGAATAGGTCGAGGCCAAGGCCGCAGTGGCAAGGAGCGGCCTTTGCACTCCAGTCTGGGTGGCAGATTGAGACTCCAACTCAAAAAAGAAAAAAAAAAAAAGAAGAAAAAAAGGAAATATAATTAATCATCAAGAAGGATATGGCTTTTGCCTCCCAGTCAGTGTGAGTATGGAATTCTTTCTTTCTCTCTCTCTCTCTGTCTCCCTCTCCCTCCCTCCCTTTCCTCCCTCCCTTCCCTCCCTTCCCTCCCTTCCTTCCCTTCCTTCCTTCCTTCCCTCCCTCCCTCCCTCCTCCCCCCACTTTCCTTTTGATTTATTGTAGAGATGAGGGCTCGCCAAATTGCCCGGAGCTCAGGCAGTCCACTCCAAAGTGCTGGGGTTACAGCCTGAGCCACAGAGCCCGGCCAAGAATTTTTTTTTTTTTTTGAGTTGGAGTCTCACTCTGCCGCCCAGACCACCGCAGCCTCAATCTGCTGGGCTAGGGCGATCCTTCTGCCTCAGCCTTCCAAGTAGCCAGAACAACAGGCGCACACTACCACGCCCAGCTAGTTTTTGATTTATTGTAGAGACAAGGTCTCCCCAAGTTGCCCGGGTGAGTCTCGAACCCGCGGGCTCAGGCAGTCCACTTGCCTCGGCCTCCCAAAGTGCTGGGGTTACAGGTTGAGCCACGGAGCCCAGCCCAGAATTCTTTCTTAAAATTCCCAGTATTGTTTTTCCTTTCCCACTGTTGCTACCTCTGAAGATGTGAGTCTAGTATTCTAACTTAGGTAACTGCCCACTAGCAGACAGAGCTGGTCTAATTTTGTTTATCCTGTCCAACTCTCTGTACTTTCTTGACTCTTGGACTCTAGCGACCCCAGACGCCAGTGGGCAGGCTGAGGAAAGTTGTGAGCAGCTAGCTGGGCTGCTAGCGTGATTGTAGTTAAGGACTTGTAGACCTCTTTCCTGCAGCTTGGTCCTATGGGCTCATAGTGGCCATCCTAAAAAAGCTGGTAGTAGCCGGGCTCGGTGGCTCAGCCTGTAATCGCGTGCTTTGGGAGGCTGAGGTGAGTGAATTGCCTGAGCCTGCGGGTTCGAGACCCGCTTGGGCAACTTGGTGAGCCCTCATCTCTACAACAAAACAAAAAAATTAGCCGGGCGTGGTAACGCGCACCTGTAGTTCCAGCTACTTGGAAGGCTGAGGCAGAAGGATCACCGGAGCCCAGCAGGTCGAGGCTGCAGTGGCCGGGAGTGTGCCACTGCACTCCAGTCTGGGGAACGGAGTGAGACTCCAACTCAAAAAAAAAAAAAAAAAAAGCTGATAGTGTGGGCAACTGCGACTACAACAAAATGTGCACACTGATCATGTCTAATAAGGCCAAATTCCTCCAGGTGTACATGTTCATCAGTTTTGAGAACTATGTGGCCGACATGGAGGTAGAAGGCAAGTCAGGACCGCCCAAGACTCCTCTCCTACTCAGACACCAACATCATCTTCACGTGATTTTTCACTAACAGTCTAGATTTGCTGGAGAACAACCCTGAGAGGTGAATGCCCAAGCATTTTTGCTTAGATGTACCAATCCTTCTGGTGGCCAAGAAGAAATCTCTGCATACTCTGCCCTGAGCTAGGACTAGTAAATCTGGAATTTGTGTGCACAGATGAAGTGCCACAGTTCCTACATTTCCCATGAGCTTAGAGAAGGGGGAGACCCGAAGCCACCAAGGACCCGAAGCCACTGCTGTACTGCCTGGTGCCGTGCTGGCTGTGACCTTGCAGCTCTGAATCTCACACTGTGTTCCGTGTGTGTGTGCATGCGTGTATGCGTGTGTGTGTGTGTGTGTGTGTGTGTGTGTGTGTGTGTGTGTGTGTGATGCTTAATGCCAAAGGTACCCTGAGCATCCATTTTTGTAGAGCCAGGGTCTAGAGTGTGTAACTATGCATGTTCAATCACCCTTCCACCCAACAGAAATAGACATCAACTTCACAGAGAAAGAAATATGTAAGGATCTTAAATGTACAAAAATATTCCCCAACCACTCATAAGGGAAATCAAAATTAAAAACTACACTAGTGTATACTTTCTCACGTGCTGTGAGCTTCTAACCAGTTTGCCCCACTCTGGGGAATCCTGTATTCTTTACCAGTTCCTGAACTGCCTTGGGTCTGGTTGAAACATTGCCAAGTCATCATATCCCATTTTCTTGCTAGAATTTGTCCTACACATACAGTGAGTCAAATACCATTTCACAGGTGATGTGAGACCACAGGTTCTGATGCAAATCGCTTTGTCACCTTTACGGTTAAAATGATTACAGCCTCACTTAAAACACAGTGCAGTCCTTTATGTGAAAATCTTTGATTAGTACAACTCAGCTGTCCTCTCATGCCATCAATTCTCCACAGAATTTTTCATGTATGTTTTTAAATTTTGGAATTAAAGACCGAATTGGCTGGGCGCAGTGGCTCAACCCATAATGCCAGCAATTTGGAAGGCCGAGGCGAGAGGACCGCCTGAGCCCAGGGGTTAGAGATCAGTCTGGGAAACTTGGTGAGACCTCGTCTCTAGACTAAATCACAGAAACTAGCTGGGCATCGTGGCGCGTGACTGTAGTTCCAGCTACTTGGAAGGCTGAGGCGGAAGGATCACCTGAGCCCAGCAGGTCAAGGCTGCGGTGGCCGGGAGCGGCCACTGCACTCCAGTCTGGGCGATGGAGTGAGACTCCAACTCAATAAATTAATAAATAAATAATAAAGGCCAAACTTTTACCTCAATATCAGTAACAAGAAACACAAGTACACACAATCACACACACTCAACATCGTTGTCTAGAAATAGCCAGCATATTGTTTTCTTATCTTTTTGACTTTTTTGCCTACATGTAATTTGAATTGATGCCTATTTTGTATTATTACCACTATCTTTTATGATATGTGATACCTAAAATTATTTTTTTAAAGGCTCGATTATTTCATTAATAATCATGGCTGTTTCAAGTCCTCCAACTTCACAGAACAGCAGAAAGATAAAAATGCGAGATCCCCTGAAAATGTCTTGTGAAGTGCATATGTGGACACAGAGCCGTATCTCTTTTAGGCAAAAATTTCATTGAAGGAAATATTCCTCTAAGGGGTAAATTCCGAGGAGCCCAGCCCCTGCAGGCAGGGAGGCCATGCGGTTCCACAACCTCTCGATCCAAACCCACCGAACGCGCAGACCCTCCTCTGGCCACGCGGGTGGGAAAAACCCGAGTGGGACGAGGAAATATCGACGGGAGCGCCCTCTCCTGCTGCCCGCTCCGCCCTCCGGCCACAGAGAACCGCTTCCAGGGCCACTGACGGGGAAGGCCGAAGGGGCTCTACTATACTTGCCAGAGCACATTCATATGCTCGGCGGCGGCAAAAACTCAGCGCCCAAAACGCAAGATGCCGGCGGGCCCACGCGGCCCCGTCTTGGCCTGGTGGGACCCCTAGACACCCGCCGGACCTCCCGAGCTGGCCTGGCTGCAGCCACCATTGCGCAAGGTCGCGCGCCGGGCACTGGCTGCCCACACGCTGGTGAGGAGGAAAGGTCTTCGGCACCAGAAAGGCCGCCCACAGTCCAATCATCTGTCCCGCGCGTCCTCCCGCGTCCTCCCGCGTCCTCCCGCGTCCTCCCGCGTCCTGCCGCGTCCTCCCGCGTCCTCCCGCGTCCTCCAGCGTCCTCCCGCGTCCTCCAGCGTCCTCCCGCGTCCTCCCGCCTCAGGGAAAGGAAATGCAAAGAAAGGAAGAAAAGCGAGGCGCAGGATTCCTACCTGGCTGAAGCCACGCGCCAGCAAGAAAGGCCGGATCAGTCGGATCTGCACACTGAGGCCCGCAGGACCCCAATGCGCCCCCAGCGGTAAAGCAGGGGCCGCGTGGCCCCAGGGTAGACCGCCACCCCCCCCCCACTACCATTTGTGTCTCTTGTTTCCCGGAGGGAGTTGGGGGCTGAAGGTAAGGGCAAGGGGAGGTGTAGGGAATCCGGGTTCTGTCGTGTCGGCCCCGCCCAGGGGAGGAGTGGTACATCCTGAGCCAGTCCCAGATGCTTGAAGGGGTGGGGAAAGGTGGGCTTGGGAAAGTCAGTTGGGAAACTTCTCATCAGTTGCTCTACTCTTAAGAGTTGAATCCTTGTTGCCAAGAGGGCAAACGATGACTGAAACAGAACAGTAAAATGGAGTATTTACTGTTCAACATTCGCAAAACTATTTAGAGGTAAAAGAAATTTAAATAAGTACACTTTCAAACGAGAAGTTTGCATCATTCATATGCCTGAGGTTATTAAAATCTCAACTACTCCCTCCTCAAGTGAGAGGCGGGTTCCGAAAAGCAGACACTGCTTGCGCTCTGTCACCTCCCGCTCTTTGCCTTGGAACTGCTAGGGGGCCAGCGCCTCTCCTGGGACCTTCCAGGGGCTGCTGCTGGTGGCGCCCACGCCGCCTAGGTGGGTGGGTGTGTGCTGAGTCCGAAGGAGTAACAACGACTCGCAGTTTTCTTCTGCCTGACCGTTGCCCTGATTTATAGCTTCCTAATTTTAATAAAAGGAACACATTCCTCTTGCTAAATAATGTTGGCAGAATGCGAATACCTGTAGTGTATAAAGGAAAACGGAGATAACCTGTTATGACCCCACTCAGAGATGAGGAGTGTTTCCTAAAGGGGGGTGGGAGGACGCAAATAAAGATTTTTTTAAAAAATAATGGCCTATGGGAAACTTGCAGGCTATTCGGTTGCTAAATAATTCACTGTGAAGATATTTTTTGTGGACTCTATATTTTGTGGACCCTATTCACAAATGCAGTCCTTGATTGATTTTTTTTTTAAGAAAAAAATTTTTTTCACAAATACAGAAGTGTTTTGAGCGAGAACTGGTCACCCTGCTCAGGTCTGCTACTCAGTCTAACTTCCTTAATAGAAACACTTTAAAAAGAAATCCAAGGCCCCTGCATCAACAGGAAGGTAGAACGACTGAACTTTGCTTCTGACTGTTGAGAATTTTCTGCCTCCATTTCCCTCCTGGCCAACTGATCTTCACACTCTCAGCATTTCCCAACCCCCATTCCCAGACCACCTACTGGCCACATATTCCCATTCCTTTTCTCTCACCCATTTTCTTGCTGTTTGGGCAGAAGTGGGTGGGAATTACCAGGACAGAGAGGAGAATACATAGGCATATGTGGTTCTTTGTTATGGTCAGGCAGCTACTTTCACTGGGTGATGGGAAGATTGGGGGAGAGCTAACACTCTGCCACAATTCCACCTTGTGAAAAATGGAAAGTGAAGAGAGCCTCCCCCTCCTTCCCAAGTGAAATTACTTGAAAAAGAGCTGGTCTATGAATCTCAGCTGCCCTTCTCTGGATTTCTCCTTTACTTAAGGGAGTAATGGACAACCCCTCACACAGAGAACCAAGTCACAGCCTTTTTCCTGTCCTCATTCCCTGAACAAACACAGATTCAATAATTACTCATTGTGTTAGGAAACTGACATTCATAGAGGCTAAATAGCATTGCCAAGGGAAAACAGGGTGGTGCAGCATGGATTCACACATACCAGGCTCTTATGCTGCAAATCCTCTGCTTTCTTCATGCAAATGATCAATTAGCAAAAGAAAGGATGTAAAATATCATTAGTCTTTTAGACAAATATTCAAAATCACCAGGAGATGTACTTTCCAATTACCAGAATGACTAGAATAAAAATAAAATGAAAAATAACATGTGGGATGAGGATGTGAAGAAATTGGAATTCTCATACATTGCTGGTGAGAACATAAGATAATGTAGATACTGTGGAAAGCAGTTTGACACTTCCACAAAAAGTTAAACGTAGAATTACCACATGATCCAGCAATTCCGGTCCTAAGTGTATACCTGGGTGAACTGAACTGAATATTTGTTCAAGTGAAACAAATATTCAAAGAAAACCTATACATAAATGTTTGTGGCAGCATTATTAATAAAACTCAAAGAAGCAGGATGTGGTGGCTCAGATCTGTAATCTCTGCACTTTGAAAGGCCAAGGCAGGAGGATTGCTTGAGCCCAGCAGCTCAGGACCAGCCTAGGAAATATAGTGAGACCTCATCTCTAAAAAATAAAAATAAATTAGCTGGAAATGGTGGCACTCACCTGCAGTCCCAGCTGTTCAGGAGGCTGAGATAGAAGGATTGCCTAAGCCAGGAGGTCGAAGCTGTGGCGAGCCATTATAGTGGTACTGCACCCCAGCCTGGGCCACAACGGAGTCAGACTCTGATGTAAACAAAACAAAACAAGACAAACCTCAGAAGTGAAAACAACCCAAATGCCCATCAGCTGATGGATGTTTAAACAAAATGTATATTCCTACCATGGATTATTATTTAGCCATAACATGGAATGAAGTACAGATACATGAAACAACATGAATTTCGCCTTGGAAAATTATATGTTATAGAAAACAGACAGACAAAAGAATGCATATTGAGCCAGGTGTGGTGGCTCGAATCTGTATTTCCAGTCTGTAGTCCCAGTGCTTTGGGAGGCGGAGACTGGAGGATCGCTTGAGCCCAGGAGTTTGAGGCTGCAGTGAGCCATGATCATGCTACTGTACTCCAGTCTGGGCGACAAAGCAAGACGGGCTCTGAAAAAAAAAAAAAAAAGCATCTTGCATGATCCTATTTACATGAAACGACCAGAATAAGCAAATCTATACAGAGAAAAAGTGGATTGGTAGTTCCCAGGGCTGAGGAGGAAGATTGAAGAATGACTACGAATAAATATGGGTTTTCTTTTTAGAGAGACAAGAATATTCTAAAATTGGTTGAGGTAATGGATGCACAATTTTGCGAATATGCTAAAAACAGTGACTTGTATACCTTAGAATGGTGAATTATTTGGTATGTGAATTGTAAGTAAATAATAATAAAAAAATGGCCAGATGTGGTGGCTCATACTGCAATCCCAGCACTTTGGGAGGCTGAGGCAGGAGGATTGCTTGAGGCCAGAAGTTTGAGACCAGCCTGGGAAACATAACAAGAACCCATCTCTACAAAAAATACATTAATTAGCCAGGTATGGTCGTGCTTCTCTGTAGTTTCAGCTACTAGGGAAGCAGGGTGGGAGGACCTCTTGAGCCCAGGAGTTCAAGGCTACAGTGAGCTATGATCAGGTCACTGCACTCCGGCCTGGGTGACAGAGGGATACCCTGCCTATGATTATAATGATAATAAAGTAAACCAGCAATAGATTTAATAAAAATTGAGGTAAAAGATTGATGGGAAATTTTGTAATGTGGGTGAATCAAGGTGAGAATACTGTAACACACTGATCTATCTTTACATAAAAAATATGCAAAATAGCCGGGCTCGGTGGTGGCTCAGCCTGTAATCCTGTGCCTTGGGAGGCTGAGGTGAGTGGATTGCCTGAGTCCGTGGGTTCCAGACCCGCCTGGGCAACTTGGTGAGACCTCATCTCTACAATAAATCAAAAAATTAGCCGGGCATGGTAGCGCGTGCCTGTAGTTCCAGCTACTTGGAAGGCTGAGGCGGAAGGATCGCCGGAGCCCAGAGGGTTGAGGCTGCGGTGGCCGGGAGCAGCCACTGCACTCCAGACTGGGCAACAGAGTGAGACTCCAACTCAAACAAAACAAAACAAAACAAAACAAAACAAAATAATTAGAGTCAGGCTCGGTGGCTCAGCCTGTAATTCCGTGCTTTGGGAGGCTGAGGTGAGTGGATTGCCTGAGCCCGCGGGTTTGAGACCCGCCTGGGCAACTTGGCGAGACCTCGTCTCTACAATAAATCAAAAAATTAGCCGGGCGTGGCAGCGGGCGCCTGTAGTTCCAGTTACTAGGAAGGCTGAGGCGAAAGGATCACTGGAGCCCAGCAGGTCGAGGCTGTGGTGGCCAGGAGCGTGCCACTGGCCTCCAGCTCGGGCGACAGAGTGAGACTCCAACTCAAAAAATAAACAAACAAATATATAAATAAATAAATAAAGTCTGGAAGTGTGCTCAGCCTCACTAATCATCAGAGCAATGCAAATCAAAACCACAATGAGATATCACCTAACTCCTATAAGGATGGTCATCACTGATAAATCTAAAACAATAAATGCTGGCATGGCTGTGAAAAAAAGACAATGCTTCTACACTGTTGGTAGCAGTGCAAGCTAGTTAAACTCTATGGAAAGCAGTGTGGCAATTCCTAAAAGAACTAAAAATTGACCTTCCATATGATCTAGCAATCCTGCTCTTGAGAATACACCTGGAGGAACAAAAAATCATTCTACCAAAAAGACACCTGCTCATGCATGTTCATAGCTGCACTAGTCACAATAGCAAAAAGATGGAACCAACCTCACTGCCCATTGAAAGTAGACCGGATAAAGAAAATGTAGTATACAAACACGGTGGAGTATTATGCAGCCATAAAGAAGAACAAAATCATGGCCTTCACAGCAAATTGGATGAACTTGCAGACCATGATACTTAGTGATCTATTATAGAAACAAAGAACTGAATACCACATGTTCTCACTCAGAAGTGGAATCTGAACAGTAGTCACATTAGCAAAAGTGAGGGATCAGCAGTCACTGGACACTGTAAGGGGAGGGAGAGGGGAGAAGCAAACAAGCAAAAACACAAAGGGTACCTGGCCCCAAACCGGGGGAAGTGAGGAACAGTTGGAGGCTCAAACTTCAACTGCATAAAGCCTGCTTGTGTAGTTAATCCTGACTTGTACCCCACATTTCTATAATAAAATAAAATAAAAAAGCAAATACAATATAATTGTTATAATGTTGATTAGTGTCACAGCTGGTTGCTTAGTATATGATTTGTTTGTTTGTTTTTTTTGAGTTGGAGTCTCACTCTTTCGCCCAGGCTGGAGTGTAGTGGCATACTCTCAGTCACCGCAGCGTTGACCTGCTGGGTTCCAGCGATCCTTCCGCCTCAGCCTCCCAAGTAGCTGGAACTACAGGTGTTCACTACCATACCTGGCTTATTTTTTGATTTGTTGAAGAGATGAGGTCTCACTAAATTGCCCGGGCTGGTCTCGAACCTCTGAGCTCAGGCAATCCTCTCACCTCGGCCTCCCAAAGTGCTGCGATTACAGGCTTGAGCCACCGCGCCCAGCCAAGATAACAATTTTTAATAGGCCCTTGTATTAGAATGTAAATATGTTGGAGGAAATTTCGAAACAAGCGCATTATATTGTTAACAGGGCCATCTCTGGAAATGGCATAAAGATTCACATTGGTGACCAAAGGTGACTTTCATTGATTCCTTCTACAAACATTTGGTGATCTCTTACTATATGCCAGACATATTCTTTTTTTTATAATCGATATTTTTTATTATGATATTGTGGGGTACAGTTAAGGGTTAGGTATACAAATATGCTTCGTTCAGGCACCCTTGTTGATAAAAGGTGTCTCCATGTCCTCAGACAGATGTTTACTGCCATTAATCCCATCTCCCTTCCCCTCCCCCCCATAGTTTCCCACCACTATCAATCATTTTCCAGACATGTTCTTAATGCTGGAAGTAGAGCCGGGAAAGATTAAAAAAAAAAAGTCCCTGTTCACATAGAGCTCACATTCTAATTGGGGAGACTGAGAAAACAAGATCAATAAGATATGCACATATCATGATAGGCAGTCATGCATGCTACACAGCAAACTAAGCAGGCATGGGGAACAGTGTGGGATGGATGGGGGATTTGCATCTTTGGGTAAAATGTGCAGCTAAGACCTTGCTGACAAGGTGACACAGGAGAAAAGAGCTGAGGGAGGTGAGGGAAGAGCCCTGTTGAGATCTGGGGATGGAAGTTGCAATGAGAGAGAATATCCTGAGCTTCCTACTGATTTTTCCCTGTAAATGTATTTGTCATTGAGAAATAGTCATGTCTCCCCAATTTTGAAAAAAAATTGGTGCTGTGTTGTTGTTGTTTGGCAGTATGAATTGGTCAGGTGCAAGACCAGAATTATTTTGATGGTTCACAAAACTAGGACATGGTTTAGGACCTCTCACACTTTGAATACATTGAAACTATAGTCAGGTGGAGTGTGTATGTTTCTATAAGGTGGATCTTTTTCAAATACATGTATAAATAGACTCTCACTTAAGTGACTTGGTTCAGTTTTGTAAGCTGTTTATAGTTATTAGTAACATGCTATACACAATCCAAGCTATTGCTCGAACCTAGTGCCAGGATACTCAACTATCACTGGAACCAATAAGCTACAAGTGGGAAAACATTTCTGAATCAGTGGATATAAGGCTGACAGACTATTTATTTCACTAACTTCAGGGATAAATGGCTTAAGTAAGCAGTAAAGGCTGGCCAGTATCTTTGACCGCAAACCTGAATCCCAGCACATTACAGTATGAAGCCACAAATTTGTCACAGATTATTACATCACAATAAGTTTTGCCCTATAAAGTTCAGGCCATCTTCAGGCTTAGACTTATTTCTTCTAAGGGTACGTAATGGCTGAAAGGTTTTAAAAATGGTTCTTTTTGTATTTTAAACAGTTACTGGGTTATTATGATTTTTTTCAAGCTGAATTCTTACTTAGGAAAATTGGTTTGTATCTGTGGAAAAGGTATTCAACAATGTGTTTTTTTCCTTTTCAGGCCACAATATTGTAAAAAAATTCAATGAGTGTGATTTATAGTTAGTGCTTCCCTACAGTGGTGTGGCCCCAGATTTTTAGCATAGCTGAAGATCAGACACTGATAGGTATGTAATACAATTCTCAGTTGTACATTGTGTTTTACCCCATCCTGTACAATAGGCTTGTTTTTAAAGGCATGTCTTTCACTGAGCTTCCTTTCCTAATAACTGAATAGGCCCTGGTCCAACTCAATAGCTAGAGTTGTTAATTTTGATGGTCATGAGAGTTCTCTCTGTGTGATTAGAAATGACTGTTTGGTAAGTTTCAACACCCCTTAACCCAGTTTAGACTCAAAGCCCCAGAAGAGGTCATTATTTAACTAGTGCCGAATGTCATGATTTTTAAAAACATAACTTTCTGCTGGGCTCAGTGGCTCAGCCTGTTATCCCGCGCCTTTGGGAGGCTGAGTTGAGTGGATTACCTGAGCCTGCGGGTTTGAGACCCGCCTGGGCAACTTGGCGAGACCTCATCTCTACAATAAATAAAAAATTAGCCGGGCATGGTAGCACACGTCTGTAGTTCCGGCTACGCGGAAGGCTGAGGCGGAAGGATCGCCCCAGCAGGTCGAGGCTGCGGTGGCCAGGAGCAGCCACTGCACTCCAGTCTGGGCAACAGAGTGAGACTCCAACTCAAAAAATAAAAAATAAAAACATAACTTTCTGACATGTACTTACACAGTTTGTACTGGTACTAGGGAGGTTTGATAGAAACCTTGAGTTCATTAATTAGGCTCCAATCAGTATCATAGCTATGTTCTCAGTACTCAACATAAAGCAAAGAATGTTAGAGTTATTTCAGTAACCTGGGACCTTCCAAGACCATCAGCGTACCCTGATATTTCTATAAACCATAGAACTGGGAAAGAATTTGTAGTGATCCAATTTTCCCCCCCAGATTGCTGAAGAAAGGACCTTCTACACTGGAATCTCTGAAGGCTGACATGAGCCATTATTTGTGACATGCACTTTGTTATGTGGCCTTCTAATTAAACAGCTTTATTTACACCTAACTGAAATCTCTACTGGGAAAGATCCAGCATGAACTCATTGTGATGTCTCCAAAGGAAGGAAACTACAGCAGTTGCATGCCAATTGTACATTATTAGTTTCTCTATAGCACAGGATGGCTGGCTTATTTCAAAACGAATAGCTTATTATTTATAATATTCTTTTGTAATTTTAATAATACACACTTATTTTTTATTATAAAGATGTGGGGTACAATTCAGGGTTTGGTATACAAACATTGATTATGCAGGTACTCTTGTTGATGAGATATACCCATCCCTCCCCTAGCAGTTTCTCTCAACTGCCAATCCCACCCCAACTCCCCTGAGAGTTTCCCACCACTGACAATCCCTTTCTGATAGTATTATAATTGCTCAAGTTCTGCTTATAAGTGAGAATATATGGTACTCTGTTCTTTGTTTCTGAATAATACACGTTTACTATAAGCAATTTACAAAGCTATACGAATTTGATGAGGGAGTCATGAAGTACTGCTTTCAAGTCTTTGTATTGACTTTCAATTTCTTATGGATCACACAGTCAGCTCACACTCTTTCCTGGTGACTTGGCTAGCTGATTCAGGGTTCAGACACTGGGTTCTTGTGCTGTGTGCCAGATCCTTATAATTACGTTCTGTTAATCAAAAGCATTGGGTCAGGGAGAGATAAGGGAACCAGATGAGAGAGGGTAGTCAGCATCAGAAACCCGCTGTGACCTCATCAATTTGTTAACCTGATTTTGAACCATTTTACTTCTTTAGGTTTTAATTTTCTCAACTAAAGTGAGTGTCAAATAGATGAATGATTCTTAAAATCTGTAAAGGACTTTTTTGAGAATGTGGTGAATGTTGTGGAAATTTATTTTTACAAAGGACAAATGCATATAAACAATAAATTCAGGCACTTCCAGGAAACCTATGGAGCTGTCTCTAAAAAGCACCTGGACTTAAAAAGTTCATTATCTCTTCCAATTTTGCGCATCTTTTATTCGGGTTTCTTTTGTCATTCAAACTCTCTCAAGCCCCTGCCTAAAGCTCTCCAATGTTTTCCCTTTAAATTAGAATTACAGTAAAAACCAGGCAGGGCCAGTGGTCAACAAGATCAGGCCACTCTGCTGTCTTCACTTACTGTTTTCCTCCTTAATTGCTTCACCATAACCACACAGGTTTTCTTTCTTTTTAAGCTATAGTATAAAGGCATAGTTGACAGATGATAAATAATCTGCCTTTATCACTTACTATTGATAAACAGTTCCAGATGTGACACCTGTGAAAGGATCAGTGCAAGGAAGGGAGCAAACACATCCTTCACACCCCAAAGTTCCCAATCCCTCTCTATAGGCTGTAATGAGATACATATTGTTGCTCTAAAGAGGTTCCTAGTTATGTCATGCTTAATTAACTATGAGTCATTTCTTTTTTTTTTTTTTTTTGAGTTGGAGTCTCACTCTGTCGCCCAGACTGGAGTGCAGTGGTCGCTCCCGGCCACCGCAGCCTCGACCTGCTGGGCTCCGGCGATCCTTCTGCCTCAGCCTTCCGAGTAGCCGGAATTACAGGCATGCGCTACCATGCCCAGCTGATTTTTTGATTTATTGTAGAGATGAGGTCTCTCTGCCCAGGCGAGTCTTGAACCCGCGGGCTCAGGCAATCCACTCACCTCAGCCTTCCAAAGGCGCGGGATTACAGGCTGAGCCACAGAGCCCGGTTTATGAGTCATTTCTTACTCAGGAAATTACATATGTATTTTTTAAAAACATGTGCCTGGAGTGTTTGAATGTTTCTGAGAAATTCCTTTACTATGTATTTGTAAGTTTAAAAAAAATCAATATAATTAAAAAAAAATCTTTCACTAGGTATCCTGAATTAAGGAGTCTTATTGGATATTCCTTTCTTGTGTCTTTAGGTTTTAAAATCATTCTGAATCATAATCATCTTTTTTTGTTGTTGTTGTTGCTGTTTTTTTGAGTTGGAGTCTCACTCTGTCGCCCAGACTGGAGTGCAGTGGCCACTCCCGGCCACCACAGCCTCGACCTGCTGAGCTCAGGCGATCCTTCCGCCTCAGCCTTCCGAGTAGCCGGAATTACAGGCACACACTACCATGCCCGGCTAATAATTTTTTGATTTATTGTAGAGATGAGGTCTCGCTAATTTGCCCAGGCGGGTCTCGAACCCGCGGGCTCAGGCAATCCACTCACCTCAGCCTCCCAAAGGCACGGGATTACAGGCTGAGCCACCGGGTGGTTCGAGACCCGCCTGGGCAGGCGAGACCTCATCTCTACAATAAATAAAAAAAAATTAGCCGGGCGTGGTAGCGCGCGCCTGTAATTCCGGCTACTCGGAAGGCTGAGGCGGAAGGATCGCCGGAGCCCAGCAGGTCGAGGCTGCGGTAGCCGGGAGCAGCCACTGCACTGCAGTCTGGGCGACAGAGTGAGACTCCAACTCAAAAAAACAAAAAACCAAGAAACAACAACAAAAAAAACTAAGTTAACTTTTATAATTAAATACAGAAAATATATTGATTTGCTAAAATAAATAAGATGTGATGTATTAACACTTTACTATAAAGAATGCATACCAGGAACATTTATAAACAGTGAATGAGTCTTAAGAAGAGTTTACTACAATAAATGCTGGCTAAATAGAAGTGCATATTGTGAAGCACTATGGGTGGTATATGTTTTGCCACATACTTTTGTTACCTTGAGGTAGATAACACATGTGTACCAAATTCGGCATTCATTTTCAGTTGCTGCTAGTATCATGTGTTTTAAGAAATGTGTACAGTATGAAAAACTTGAAAATACTCATGAATGAAGAATGTTTTAGGAAAAAAATAGATATTTTCATGCAATTATGTACAGTCTCACTGTGTAAATTTCAAGGCAAGATTTGTTTCCTATAAAACAGATCTTTGTTCTATGAGAGAATGTTTTTACTTGTCTTAGTGCATTTCTTTTGTCTCCTCCTGCATTGCATTATTTTGCCCTATTCTTTATTTTTGTGTGCAAACAACATACCAGTTAAAATGAAAACTATCTCACATGTAGAAAAAAAGTCTGGATTTAAATGAAAACTAATAAAATCCTTACTAAATGACACCATCTGATTCAAGTAAAAAATGACTTAAACACTAGTAATAAAAAAAGACAAAACACATTTCATGAAGAATACAAAGAGAAATGTCTGCTGAGTGTTTTAGTTCAGATGTTTCAGAATGCTACTGTATGTTTTATGAGGAATCTGAGGGGAAGATTTCATAGCAGAAGGTGTTAACGTGGCCTGTATTGACTTAAGGGGTGACCCAGCTGGACTGTGAAACTGTGGGATGCCTATGGACTCAAGCTGCTTGTTAAAGAGTAACTCTCTGCTGTTCAAAAATTCTTCCTCATTTCCTCTCTCCCCATGCTTCCCATCCTCTAGTGGCTCAGTTTCTAGCATTTCAGTATCTTCTTTCCTGCTAAAGAACTTGTCCAAGTAACTGGTGCAAGTGTTTTCCTTCTCTACTTGTTCATCTTTCCTTACCTCACAACAAAACTGATTTATAAGAAAACAGAACCGGGCTCGGTGGCTCAGCCTGTAATCCCATGCCTTTGGGAGTCTGAGGTGAGTGGATTGCCTGAGCCCGCGGGATCGAGACCCGCCTGGGCAGCGAGACCTCATCTCTACAATAAATCCAAAAATCAGCCGGGTGTGGTAGCGCATGCCTGTAATTCCGGCTACTCGAAAGGCTGAGGCGGAAGGATCGCCGGGGCCCCGCAGGTCGAGGCTGCGGTGGCCGGGAGTGGCCACTGCACTCCAGTCTGGGCGACAGAGTGAGACTCCAACTCAAAAAAAAGAAAAAAAGAAAAAAAAAAAAAGGAAATTGGCTCATCCATTGGAAAAGAATATACGCTCATATAAGGATGGGAGAGCGCTTCTTCTGCTGTTAACCGATCCATGGGACTAAATGTCAAAATTTGTTCCAGGAAATCCAGTGCTTCTCAGAAGCAGCTGAGTTAAAGGTTTGTGTGGCTCAGTCATGCCATTTCTAATGTAAACTGGAATTACGCTGAGAAGCTCCTGACGATCTTCCTCATGTGCAACAGGAATAGATTCTAAAATCAGCTGCATCTGTTAAAGTTAATGTGCACCTGCAAAAAGGGTTTTGCCAGTCAGCATTTCAGCAAAGATGCAGCCTGTAGCCCACATGTTAATGGCTTTAGTATAATTATTAGGAGAAAGCAAAAGATGTGGAGATCTGTACCATTTAGTAACCAATCCTTCAGAAAAATGACCCTTATGGGAATAATGAGGATCCATGATCCGTGCAAGACCAAAGTCACCAATCTTCAGCACCAAGTCTTCAGTATTAATGAAAAGATTAGCTGGTTTGAGATCTCTGTGCAGTAGGTTTGTAGAATGAATATACTTGAACCCCCGTAGCAGCTGATACATGAAAAGCCTGTCGTGCTGTTCCAGGAGAGGGCCCTGCTCCAGCACATTGGCCAAGTCTGTCTCCATGTACTCCTGAACAATGTAAACACTGTTCAGTTCAGTAAGAGAGCCCACATCGTCTGTTAATTGACTTCCACTGGGACCAAAAATTTTAAACACTTTCACAGTGTTATCATGGTCAAGTCTTCTAATAATTTTGATTTCACGTAAAGCATGTTTGACACTCTGGGGATCAGTAAGGACAATTTTCTTGATGGCTACTCTTTTGCCACAGTCATTGTCTACAGCAGAAAAAACCAAGTCATTGCCTCGACAACCCACCGGTTTTAAGTCCATATACCTAGAGCCCAGATCAAAACCATGAATGTTCATGAGACTTTCACATTTCTCTGCCATTCTGAAACCCTTACTATTGTCTTTTCCTTTCGAATTGTTGAACTTGTGTAAACAAGGAAGAAAACTGACATCAAAAGGAAAGATCTTTCAAAAAGGGAGAAGAAAAATAATTATGCTTTCACAGCAAGATGGTTTCTTGATGTTCATTGCATATGCCAACCAGGCCCGTTGAGTTCCCCTTAGATTTAAAGCTCAAAAAGCACCAGGCTCGGTCACTCAGCCTGTAATCCTGCGCCTTTGGGAGGCTGAGGTTAGTGGATTGCCTGAGCCCGCGGGTTCGAGACCCGCCTGGGCAGCGAGACCTCATCTCTACAATAAATCAAAAAATCAGCCGGGTGTGGTAGCACATGCCTATAATTCCGGCTACTCGGAAGACTGAGGCTGAAGGATCGCCGGAGCCCAGCAGGCGAGGCTGGGCGACCGAGTGAGACTCCAACTCAAAAAAAAAAAAAAAAAAAAAAGCTCAAAAAGCTCTACTCATACTGAGAATTAAAAAGATTGCAGTACTCATAGATCAAGAAAGGGGCAGCAACTCTGCAGACGTTTAAAGAAAACACTCAAGAAACTAAAACGGAATGAAATGACATACTATGCACTCAGATTTACTGTGCTAAATGATTTAACATTTAGCAAAAATGTGAATAAATATGCACACGACAGGCTTCTATGAACATTCTCCTCACAGTGCAGATACATTCAGTGTTGGAAAGGTCCTGAGCAGCATCGTTCTAAGGTGCTGGTTAGCACTATTTCCGTTTTGCGTCTTTTCTTCCTTTGTTGCTATATATTTCGACAGGAAGCCCTGGTGGCTGTTGGTCAACAGATGTCTTTTTAAATTGTATTTATTTATTTATTTATTTTTAATAATCAATATTTTTTATTATGATGTTGTGAGGTACAGTTAAGGGTTAGGTATACAAATACATTTCATTCAGGCACCCTATTGATTAGAGTTGCTTCCCCATCCCCAGACAGATATTTGCCCGTTAATCCCATCTCCCTTCCCCCCCATAGTTTCCCACTACTGAACAGACACTTCACAAAGGAAGACATACGAGCAGCCAACAGACATATGAAGAAATGTTCAACTTCACTAATCATCAGGGAGATGCAAATCAAAACCACACTGAGATACCACCTAACTCCAGTCAGAATGGCAATTATCAACAACTCAGAAAATAACAGCTGCTGGAGAGGGTGTGGAGAAAAGGGAACACTTCTACACTGTTGGTGGGAGTGTAAACTAGTGCAACCTCTGTGGAAAGCAGTGTGGCGATTCCTAAAAGCTCTAAATATCTACCTCCCATACGACCCCGCAATCCCCCTAATGGGAATATATCCGGAAGAACACGAGTCACTCTACAAAAAAGACACCTGCACACCTATGTTTATCGCAGCATTGTTCACAATAGCAAGAACCTGGAAGCAACCATGCTGCCCATCAAAACAGATGTCTTTTGTTAGTGATCAGGTGGCTCCAGCTCACCACAATCACAGTCAAAGCTACTGTCCATCTTACTCTGATACAACCTCATTTAGGGCCAGACTCAAAACTTGGGCAGACTTCAGGGCTCTGAGGTGAGCCAGGTGAGCGCCACGCGCTACGCCACTGGAGACTTTGCCTGGCCGGAGTCAACTGAGGCCGAGTCACCAGGGCAGGATGGCGGAGGAAACGCGGGAGCATTTCGAAAGGCAGCGTGCCAGGAAGGTGAGACTCCGCGCCACCTCACACTCCCTGGGTCGCCGCCCCTGTCCCGCCCGCCGGTCCTCCGAACCGGCTGGGCTTTGAACCCGCAGAGCCGGGGGCGAGTCTTTAAATTTTATTATAGAGATCTGGGATACAAGTGAGGATTAACTACATAGGTAGGTTGCATGCATGTGAAGTTTGGGCTTCCAACTGGCCCTCCTACCCATGGTACCCTTTGTGTTGCCATGTGTCTCCCATACTCCTTCCTCCCTTTCCTAGCAGTGTCCTGTAACTGGAATCAGTCCCTTGTGTTCATGTGATTATTATTCAGGGCCCACTTATGAGTGAGAACATGCAGTATTCAGTTCTTTGTTTCTGTAATAGATTACTTAGTACGAAGGTCTTCAGCTCCATTCAATTTCCTGCAAAGTCCATGATTTTGTTCTTTTTTATGACTGTGTAATACTCCATCATGTATATGTACCATATTTTCTTTATCCAGTCCACTTTTGATAGGCAGTAGGGTTGGTTCCATGTTTTGTTGTTGTTGTTTTTTTTTTTTTGCTATTGTGAATAGTGTGGCAATAAACATGCATGTGCAGGAATCTTTTTGGAAGAGTTATTTATGTTTTGGGGGGTATATATGCAGGAGAGGGATTGCTGGATCACATGGAAGGTCAATTTTTAGTTCTTTTAGGAATTGCCACACTGCTTTCCATAGAGGTTGAACTAGCTTGCACTCTCACCACTAGTGTAGAAGCATCCTTTTTCACCATACCCATTCTAGCATCTGTTGTTTTTTGACTTTTTAATTATAGCCGTCCTTACAGGAGTTAGGTAGTATGTCATTGTAGTTTTGATTTGCATTTCTCTGATGATTAGTGAGGCTGAGCACTTTTCCATATGTTGTTAGCTGCTCGTGTACCTTCTTTTGAGAAGTGTTTATTCATGTATTTTGCCCACATTTTAAGGGGGCTGTTCTTTTTTTTTTCTTTTGGCACATTTGAGTTTGCAGATTCTAGATGTTAGGCCTTTGTCAGATATACAGTTGGCAAATATTTTTTCCCTTTCTGTGGGCTGTCTCCTTGCTCTCTTGATTGTTTCTTTGGCTTTGCAGAAGTTTTTCAATTTGATGAGGTCTCACTTGCCTATCTTATCTCTTATGGCATGGGCACTCAGGATTTTGATCAAGAATTGGTTGCCAGTGCCAATTTCCATAAGGTGTCTCCTGCATTTTCTTTCCTTCTTTCTTTCTTTCTTTTTTTTTTTTTGAGTTGAAATCTCACTCTGTCGCCCAGACTGGAGTGCAGTGGCACACTCCCAGCCACCGCAGCCTCGACCTGCTGGGCTCCAGTGATCCTTCCGCCTCAGCCTTCCAAGTAGCTGGAACTACAGCCGCGCGCTGCCACACCCGGCTAATTTTTTTGATTTATTGTAGAGATGAGGTCTCACCAAGTTGCCCAAGCGGGTCTCGAACCCGCAGACTCAGGCAATTCACTCACTTCGGCCTCCCAAAGTGCGGGATTACAGGCTGAGCCACCGAGCCTGGCCATCTCCTACATTTTCTAAGATTCTTATGGTTTGAGGTTTTACATTTAGGTCTTTGACTGATTTAGAGTTGATTTTTGTATATGGTGATAGGTATGGACTCCATTTCATTCTTCTGCATGTGGTTAGCCAGTTTTCCCAGGACCACTTGCTAAATAGGGTCTCCTTTCCCCAGTGCCCGTTATTGGTGGCTTTGTCAAAGATGAGTTGGTTGAGAGATCAAGTTTTTGTTTCCAGAATTTCTGTCCTGTTCCATTGGTCTATGTGTCTATTCTTCTACCAATACCAGGCTGTTTTAGCTGCTGCAGCCTTCTAATAAATTTTGAAGTCTGGAAATGTGACACCTCCTGGTTTGTTCCTTTTTCTGAGAGTTGTTTTGACTATTGGTGCTCTTTTCTGTTTCCATATGAATTTCTGTATTATCATTTATAGGTCTGAGAAAAATTATGTTGGCAATTTTTTTTTTTTTTTTGAGTTGGAGTCACTCTGTCACCCAGACTGGAGTGCAGTGGCATGCTCCCAGCCACCACAACCTTGACCTGCTGGGCTCCAGCGATCCTTCCGCCTCAGCCTTCCAAGTAGCTGGAGCTACAGGCGTGAGCTACCATGCCTGGCTAATTTTTTGATTTTATTGTAGAGATGAGGTCTCGCCAAGTTGTCCAGGCGTGTCTCGAACCCGCGGGCTCAGGCAATTCATTCACCTCAGTCTCCCAAAGCGCTGGGATTACAGGCTGAGCCACCGAGCCTGGCAATGTTGGTAATTTGATGGGTATTGCATTTAATTTGTAGACTGCCTTGGGTAAGATGGTGGGCTTCATTCCTGGGATGCAGGGTTGGTTCAACATTTGAAAGGCCATAAATGTAATTCAGTACATTATCAGATGTAAAAACAAGAACCACATGATTATATCATTAGATACAGAAAAAGCACTCAACAAAATCCAGCATCTCTCTCTCTCTTTTTTTTTTTTTTTGAGTTAGAGTCTCACTCTGTCGCCCAGACTGGAGTGTAGTGGCATGCTCCCATCCACTGCAGCCTCGACCTGCTGGGCTCCTGCAATCCTTCTGCCTTAGCCTTCCAAGTAACCAGAACTACAGGCGCACACTACCATGCCCAGTTATTTTTTGATTTATTGTAGAGATGAGGTCTCGCCAAGTTGCCTGGGCAGGTCTCGAACCTGCAGGCTCAGGCAATCCACTCGCTTCAGCCTCCCAAAGTGCTGGGATTATAAGATGAGCCACCTAGCCCGGCCAAGCATCCCTTTTTTATAAAAACTTTTGACCACCTAGGCATAGAAGGAACATTCCTCAAAACAGTAAGAGCCATGTATGATAAACCTACAGCCAACATTTTGCTCAATGGGCAGAAGCATTCCCCTTTAGAATAGGAACAAGAAAAGGATGCCCACTGTCTCCTGTCCTATTCAACATAATGCTGGAAGTCTTAGCCAGAGCAGTCAAGCAAGAGAAGGAAATCAGGGGTATCCAAATAGGAAAAGAGAAAGTTAAGCTAGCCCTATTTGCAGAGAATATGATTCTATACCTTGAAAACCCAAAGGAGTTTGTGAAAAGCCTCCCTGCACTGATGAACGATCTTTAGTAAAGTTTCAGGGTACAAAATCAATGTGCAAAACACAGTTGCATGTCTATACACCAGCAACCAGCTGGCAGAGAACAAAATAAAAAGCACAATCCCACTCACAATAAACACACACACACACACACACACACACACACACACACACACACACACACACACACACAATGAAATACCTTGGCGTTCACCTACCTAAAGAAGTGCAAAACCTTTTGAGAACTACAAAACACTGCTAAAAGAAATCAAAGATGGCACAAATGGAAAAATATTACTTGTTCATGGATTGTAATCACTTTTTTTTTTTTTTTTTTGAGTTGGAGTCTCACTCTGTAGCCCAGACTGGAGTGCAGTGGCCGCTCCCAGCCACCACAGCCTCGACCTGCTGGGGCTCTGGAGATCCTTCCGCCTCAGCCTTCCAAGTAGCTGGAACTACAGGTGTGCGCTACCACACCCGGCTAATTTTTTTGATTTATTGTAGAGTTGGGGTCTCACTAAATTGCCCAGATGGGTCTCGAATCCGCGGGCTCAGGCAATCCACTCACCTCAGCCTCCCAAGGTGCGGGATTACAGGCTGAGCCACCGAGCCCTGGTGTAATCACTTTTAAAATGGAGTCTTGGATACATCCTCACCCACAATAAATCATGAAATAAGCCGGGCTCGGTGGCTCAGCCTGTAAGAGCCGTGCCTTTGGGAGGCCGAGGTGAGTGGATTGCCTGAGCCCGCAGGTTTGAGAACCGCCTGGGCAACTTGGCGAGACCTCATCTCTACAATAAATCAAAAATCAGCCGGGCGTGGTAGCGCGTGCCTGTAGTTCCAGCTACTTGGAAGGCTTAGGCGGAAGGATCGCCGGAGCCCAGCAGGTCGAGGCTGCGGTGGCCGGGAGCGGCCACTGCACTCCAGTCTGGGCGACAGAGTGAGACTCCAACTCAAAAAATAAAAATAAATAAATAAATCATGAAATAAATTTTAAAAATTGTATAATCATAAAAACTAAATAATACTTGGAATCCTTTTAAAATGGTGAGAATGTGGTCAAATATATTAATGTGTTACTTAGCTATAGGCCTTGACAAGCCTAGCATTGAATATAGTAATTGAGCTAAGGGAAGAATATGTGGCAACCATATGTTTTATGTGTGGTAAAAGTCAATGTCTCTTTATTAGTAATTGGCCTCAAAATTGTAGTTTAAAAATGGGAAATTATAAGTTCTATATATTTTACCACAATCAAAGAAATAACAGGCTGCATAGTAGAATTAGAGGCTGGGAGGTCCCGTATGCCCGAGGGATCTGATGTAATAATTTATTACCATTTTTGTTCAATTTTTAAAATTCTATTGATTTATTATTAATTAGTTGTGGGATATTATTTTAGAATTGCGAGGATTAGCTACATAAGTAAATTGCGTAAAGGTGAGGTTTAGGCTTCTGGAAAGCCCTCTCTCTTCTTAGTAGTCGACATGGTACCCAATAGGTGGTTGTGTGCTCCTTATGCTCCCTCCTTTCCTCCTTCCTTTAGCGGTGCCCAGTGTCTGTTGTTCCCTTCTTTGTGCTAGCATACCTAATGTATAGGGCCCACTTATGAGTGAGATCATGCAGTATTCAGTTTATTGTTTCTTGATAGGTTACTTAGAATGTTGATGTAGAGCTGCATCCATGTTGTTGCAAACGACATGATTTTTGTTGTTCTTTATGATTGTACAGTATTCCATCGTGTATATGTACCAACTAAAAAAAAAAAAAATTGCCGGGCTCGGTGGCTCAGCCTGTAATCCCGCGCTTTTGGGAGGCTGAGGTGGGTGGATTGCTTGAGCCCACGGGTTCGAGACCCGCCTGGGCAACTTGGCGAGACCTCATCTCTAAAATAAATAAAAAAAATCAGCTGGGCGTGGTAGCTCGCGCCTGTAATTCCAGCTACTCGGAAGGATGAGGCGGAAGGATCGTCAGAGCCCAGCAAGTAGAGGCTGCAGTGGCCGGGAGCCTGCCACTGCACTCCAGTCTGGGCGACAGAGTGAGACTCCAACTCAAAAAAAAAAAAATTTATTTTAAAGATGTGGTGTACAATTCAGGGTTAGGTATACAAATGTACATTATGCAGGTATCGTTGTTGATGAAGTGTGCCCCCCCCCCCGCCCGGGCACTTTCCCACAACTGCCAGTCCTACCCCACCCTCCCCTGGCAGTTTCCCACTACTGCCAACCCCTTTCTTTTTTCTTTTTTTTGAGTTGGAGTCTCACTCTGTCGCCCAGACTGCAGTGTAGTGGCATGGTCCCGGCCACCGCAACCTCGACCTGCTGGGCTCCGGCGATCCTTCCGTCTCAGCCTTCCAAGTAGCCGGAACTACAGGCGCGCGCTACCACGCCCGGCTAATTTTTTGATTTATTGTAGAGATGAGGTCTCGCCAAGTTGCCCAGGCGGGTCTGGAACTCGAGGGCTCAGGCGATCCACTCACCTCAGCCTCCCAAGGCGCGGGATTACAGGCTGAGCCACCGAGCCCGGCTGCCAATCCCTTTCTTATAGTATTATGATGTTGAGCATTTTTTCATATGTTTGTTGACTGCTTGTATGCTTTCCTTGGAGGAGTGTCTGTTCATGTCCATTGTCTACTTTTTTTTTATTATAAAGATGTGGGGTACAATTCAGGATTAGGTATACAAACCTTGGTTATGCAGGTACCCTTGTTGATGAGATATGCTCCCATCTCCTAGTAGTTTCCCTCAACTGCCAATCCCACCCCTCTCCCCTGACAGTTTCCCACTAATGCCAATCGCTTTTTTGTAGTATTATAATTGTTCAAGATCTGCTTATGAGTGAGAACATATGGTACTCTGTTCTTTGTTTCTGTGATAGATCACTGAGTATGATCTACTCCAAATCCATCCAAGTTTCTGCGAAGTCCATATATTTGTCTTTCTTTATGGCTGCATAATATTCCTTTTTAAAATTTTTTTTTTTTTTTTTTTTTTTTTTTTGAGTTGGAGTCTCACTCTGTCACCCAGACTGGAGTGCAGTGGCCGCTTCCGGCCACCGCAGCCTCGACCTGCTGGACTCCGGCGATCCTTCCGCCTCAGCCTTCCGAGTAGCCGGAATTACAGGCATGCGCTACCATGCCCGGCTGGTTTTTTTTTTTTTTTATTTATTGTAGAGATGAGGTCTCGCTGCCCAGGCGGGTCTCGAACCCGCGGGCTCAGGCAATCCGCTCACCTCAGCCTCCCAAAGGCGCGGGATTACAGGCTGAGCCACCGAGCCCGGCTTAAAATTTTTAAAATTTTTATTTTTTATTAAAAAGATGTGGGATACATTTCAGGGTTAGGTATACAAACATTGATTATGCAAGCACCCTTGTTGATGAGGTGTGCCCCTTCCTTCCCTAGCAGTTGCCCTCAACTGCCAATCCCACCTCCCCTCCCTTGACAGTTTCCCATTACTTCTAAACACTTTCTTATAAGTGTTCAAGCTTCGCTTATAAGTGAGAATATATGGTATTCTGTTTCTGTGATAGATCACTGAGTATGATCGACTCCAAATCCATCCAAGTTGCTGTAAAGTCCATATATTTGTCCTTTTTTTTTTTTTTTGAATTGGAGTCTCACTCTGTCGCCCAACTGGAGTGCAGTGGCTGCTCATGGCCCCCGCAGCCCCAACCTGCTGGGGCTCCGGCAATCCTTCCGCCTCAGCCTTCCAAGTAGCTGGAATTACAGGTGCACGCTACCACACCCGGCTAATTTTTTGATTTATTGTAGAGATGAGGTCTCACCAAGTTGTCCAGGCAGGTCTTGAACCCGCGGGCTCAGGCAATCCACTCACCTCAGCCTCCCAAGGTGCAGGATTACAGGCTGAGCCACCGAGCCTGGCTTCTTTTGTCCTTCTTTATGGCTGTATAATATTCCATTGTGTATATGTACCACATTTTCTTTATCCAGTCCAGCTTCAATGGGCAACATAGTTGGTTCCATGTTTTTGCTATTGTGAATAGCACTGTAGCAAACATACGTGTGCAGGTATCTTTTTTGCAGAATGATTTGAGTTCCTCCAGGTATATTCCCAATAGGGGGATTGCTGGGTCATATGGAAGGTCAATTTCTAGTTCTTTTAGAAATCGCCACACTGTCTTTCAAAGAGGTTGCACTAGTTTGCATTCCCACCAGCAGTGTAGAAGCTTTGTTCCTTTTTCTCCACATCCTTGCCAGCATCTGTTGTTGTTTGTTTTATTATATTTTGCTATTTTTCATTAGATAAGTTTGCTGCTATTGAAGTGGCAGTTTGTGTTTCTGTTGCTGTTTTTGCTTGACTTCCCTCTTCTATTCCACCGGCTGGGGGAGGGTAGTGGTGGCAGGAAGCATGGTGAACTTGCGAGAAGTTGGGGGAAACAGGTACTGCTTCACTGGTGCTGTCTGTTGGGGATGGGTAAGATCTTTCCTCTGGTTCAGAGACTTTCTCATCCCTCTGGCACTGCCACCATGGGCCCTGACTGGAGCATTGGTGGCCACCTCCCCAGACTGTGTGTCTCATCAGCAAGACTGGCAGGCAGCCAGGAGGGGTCCTGCCCTCTACTTTGACTCATGTGCTCTTGGGGGCATGGAGTGTCCTCCTTCCATCTTGGCAGGTCTGTCCCTTTCACACAGGGGTAAGAGGACAGCAGCGAGAGTTGTTCCTTCTCTCTTAGTCTGCAGGTGAGTGGGGCCACCACAGTGCTGTGTAGAGACATCCCACCTCTTAATTCCCTCCCTCCTCCATGGGAGCGACTATTGCAGCAATGTCGCCCCTTTGTGGGTAAGACATGTCAGCTGCCCCAACCCAGGACCCAAATGTCTGCTGATGGTGGAAAAATGTCCCCAAAATGGTTGCATTGTCTGTGATGGGGGCTGGGGAGGAAGTAAGGAGGGAGGCCCCATATGGCACAGACCACTCCTGCAGGGTGTTTCCTGCCGAACTTCTCCATGGAATGACTGACAGCCATAGCACTGGGGCTCTCCTGGAACTGGGGTTTCCTGAGCTCCACATGTCTCCTCCCAGTGCCTCTATCTCTATTTAGGGCAGCCCTCTGTGCCCAGCCAGTTCTGCAAGAATGCAGGGAAGAGTTCCTGAGCTGTATCTCCCTGAGACTGCAGAGGCTCGTGTGAAGTGTGTAGAGAAAAAAACCCGTTGCTTTTACTCACTCCTGTCTTCAAAGGTATTCTCCTGGTCTCCTGTTGGGGCTGCTTCTAGGGCTGTTTAGGGCTTGCAACTGTCTGTCCTCTGCATCCCCAAATGACCTTCTGATAGACTTCAGCTTGGGTTTCAGGTCAGCACTCAGAGCCTAGGGCTCTTCCTATATAGGTTTCTTTGCTAATAGTGGCAATCATATAATGCCTTCATTTGGTCATCTTGGCCCTCCCCCTCACTTTGATTCAATTTTAATAGATTTCCATGTGGACTAGGTGAAAGTTTAAAAAGTAAACAAAAAATTAGTAAAAATTAAAAAAAATTTTAAGACCATTGATCATGAGATATAATTGTCTTATTTGATAATTTAGTCATCACACAGCCTTTCCTTTCTCTTTTGTAAAACCTTTTAAAAATTGTTTCAACTCAGCCAGGCTCGGTGGCTCAGCCTGTAATCCCGCGCCTTTGGGAGGCTGAGGTGAGTGGATCGCCTGAGCCCGAGGGTTCGAGACCCGCCTGGGCAGCGAGACCTCATCTCTACAATAAATCAAAAAATCAGCCGGGCGTGGTAGCGTGTGCCTGTAATTCCGGCTACTCGGAAGGCTGAGGTGGAAGGATCGCTGGAGCCCAGCAGGTCGAGGCTGCAGTGGCCAGGAGCGGCCACTGCACTCCAGTCTGGGCGACCGAGTGAGACTCCAACTCAAAAAAAAAAAAAATTGTTTCAACTCTATAGTACTTTATAATTCTAGACCCAAAAAATGACCATCAAACTTTGTCCAGATAATAGTAGCTTACCATAATCTACCACTTCTTCTTGCATCACTTTTAAGACATATGGGAGAAGAGCATTTGCCTTATTATATTAAAGTGGTAAATGACATGAAATAAAATTAAATTGCTGAAGGATATCATTAGAAGAAATTAACCTAGATGAATCTCCATTGCATTCCTTAAGTCTTGACTTTTTTATTACAGTGAGTTCCTCTGGAGAACTGTGAATGGTTTTCTAGCTTTATCTGCTATGGTCTTTGAGGTCAATCTTGTCAATAGCAACAAATAGCAAGTAGTAATCCTCACACTCTCTGCTTAGAGTGAGCTCAGTTAGATTCTTTGAATTTTCTACTCCACAATTTTTTTTTGAGTTGGAGTCTCACTCTGTCGCCCAGACTGGAGTGCAGTGGCACGCTCAGGGCCACTGCAGCCTCGCCCTACTGGACTCTGGCGATCCGTCTGCCTCAGCTTTCCAAGTAACCAGAACTACAGGCACCTGCTACCACGCCCGGCTAATTTTTGATTTATTGTAGAGAGAAGGTCTCGCCAAGTTGTACGGGTGGGTCTTGAATCCACGGGCTCAGGCAATCCACTCACCTTGGCCTCCCAAAGTGCTGGGATTACAGGCTGAGCCACTGGGCCCGGCTTACTTCACAATTTTAATATGATACTACTACTGCATAGAAGCTTTGTGAAGTTTGAGGTTGCCTTTAAGTGACTTTGAGCTGATGCCAGCTTTATGAATATTTATGATATTTAGATGATATCTAAACTGTCTTTTGTTTTATGCCCTATCCAAAGTTTCCTTCCTTTTCCTTCTGGATTCTCTGAAGCCTTAGGATAGTATTTCTCTCCTGCTAGTGGAAGAGAAAGATTGAAGAACAAGCCAAAAATTCTCTGGTTTTCAGTTGATAGGAAACTAAAGTGCTTATACATTGCTCTCTCTTCAATGTTGACTTGTCTTGGATACTAGATCATTACTTTTCTTATTACTTCAGAAATTTTAGAACATCACATAAGTTACTTCGGGGGTTTCTGAAGAAATATCTTAGCTCTTCTTTCTAAAATAGGTTATAAAAGCTTGAACAGAAAACATGTGAAGCTGTGAGTTTTATTGTTGAACAAAGTGTGCTTTTTGATTAATAGACTTTCAGGTATTTAATATTGTTTTAAGGTACGTATTCAAAACTCCCTTTGAGAATATTAGAATCCACTTTATTTGGGGCTAGAACTTTCTTTTTTTGTTTTTTTGAGTTGGAGTCTCACTCTGTCGCTCAGACTGGAGGAGTGCAGTGGCACGCTCCTGGCCACCGCAGCCTCGACCTGCTGGGCTCCCGCGATACTTCTGCCTCAGCCTTCCAAGTAGCTGGAATTACAGGCGTGCGCTACCACGCCTGGCTAATTTTTTTGATTTATTGTAGAGATGAGGTCTCTCCAAGTTGCCCGGGCGAGTCTCGAATCCACAGGCTCAGGCAATCCACTCACCTCAGCCTCCCAAAGCGCGGGATTACAGGCTGAGCCACCAAACCCCGGCAGGGGCTAGAACTTTCACCAGACACACAGGACTGGAGCAAATTGTGATTATTTGCCAAAGGTTTCTGTAAGCATGTAATTTAGGAAAAGCAGCCGTAAAAATAATAAACATGTTTAGTGTTTGATGGTTTTTGCTCACCACCATCATTTAAAATGAAAACATAGCCAGGCTCGGTGGCTCAGCCTGTAATCTCACGCCTTTGGGAGGCTGAGGTGAGTGGACTGCCTGAGCCTGCGGGTTCGAGACCCGCCTGGGCAACTTGGTGAGACCTCATCTCCACAATAAATCAAAAAATGAGCCAGGTGCGGTAGCGCGCACCTGTAGTTCCAGCTACTCGGAAGGTGGAGGCGGAAGGATTGCCGGAGCCCAGCAGGTCGAGGCTGCGGTGGCCGGGAGCGGCCACTGCACTCCAGTCTGGGTGACAGAGTGAGACTCCAACTCAAAAAAAAAAAAGAAAACATGTCTTCTCTTGTTCTGGGTCATTTAAAGAGGCAATATAAAGGAGTAAAAACAGAGGTCATGTTTTTGTGACTAATAGGCAGTCATTATATGATCTGATCTCAGCTTTGCTACTAAATGACTGTGGCCATACATCACTTACACACATTGTATCATAGATTCTTCGTCACTGTGAGGAGAGATAACAGTAGGGGGCATCTAAGAAGTCATTTTTCATCTCACATCAGACTTGTGTGATTCTAAGTCTGTGGTTACAAATTGTTTAGCTAATTTTAAATTACAAGCAGAAGGATTGTGTACTTCTTTGCAAATTTACCAATGAGCTAATACAGAAGAAAATTGTGAAGAGTGTACATGAGGAGACGTCAACTTTAGAAAGGAAGATGGGTGTGTAGATTCAGAGAAATCTTTTTTTTTTTAGTTGGAGTCTCACTCTATCACTCAGACTGGAGTGCAGAGGCCGCTCCCAGTCACGGCAGCCTCGACCTGCTGGGCTCCAGCGATCCTTCCACCTCAGCCTTCCAAGTAGCTGGAACTACAGGAGGGTACTACCACACACGGCTAATTTTTGATTTATTGTAGAAATGAGGTTTCACTAAGTTGCCCAGGCGGGTCATGAACCCGCAGGCTCAGGCAGTCCACTCACCTCGGCCTCCCAAAGTGCTGGGATTACAGGCTGAGCCACCGAGCCTGGCAATTCAGAGAAATCTTAACACAGTAGTGAAGTCAAACAAGCTCACACTGGAAAACTTTTGTATTCTCAGTGAACTAGCAAATGAGGTCATTGACTGACTTATGAAGGCTCTGGAGTAGGTTTGAAATTTACAGAATGTAGAGAAGATCTGGGTTAGCTACTGTGGAACATTTTCCAGAAACTCTTGCGTGAATGAATAAAATAATTATTAAGTAGAATTTTAAATTTGTCCCCACACTCTATTATTCAGTTTGCTCATTCACTTTTCCTTCAGATATGGATCTCAATGACTTTTTATAATTTCCAAAGGTCAGAAATGCACTGAGAATGAATTAATAATTAAAGTACTTTTTGTTGTCCCAATACTCAAAAGACAATTCTAGCCAAGAAGATATATCACTCTTAGAAACAGAAGTAGCATCATTGCAACATGTGTATAGCCTTCTAAAATGACTGAGGTGACCATTCAGATGGTTCCTCTGGTTTAGCACTGCATTTTAACCTTTCACATTTTCTCTTACAACATTTTATACAAGCGCTTTTGTTAAGTACCTCAAGGATAATGTCATTATGGCATGTATCATTCTGTCATCTGATTTTATAGAGTGCCTCTTTTTTAATTCTAGGTAATTAAGTGTTAGTAGAAAGATTCTAATTTGTATCAATGTGCAGTAATTTGAGCACTTTAGAAGTGCAATCTCTTTTCAAGGTTGAATATAGTTAAGAAATTGAAATACTTGATGGCATATTTTGAAGTCTCATTTTCTAATTTATTAAACCTAAATATGTGGTACTTAACATTGAAGACAGTATTAATTATGAAGATCTAGTTTCCAACAATAAATAAATAGCAACGTCCATGATATATGAACAAAAACCCCTTTGTTCACTTGTTTTTTTTTTTTTTTTTTTTTTTTTGAGTTGGAGTCTCACTCTGTCGCCCAGACTGGAGTGCAGTGGCCGCTTCCGGCCACTGCAGCCTCGACCTGCTGGGCTCCGGCGATCCTTCCTCCTCAGCCTTCCGAGTAGCCGGAATTACAGGCATGTGCTACCATGCCCGGCTAATTTTTTAATTTACTGTAGAGATGAGGTCTCGCTGCCCCAGGCGGGTCTCGAACCCGCAGGCTCAGGCAATCCACTCACCTCAGCCTCCCAAAGGCACGGGATTACAGGCTGAGCCACCGAGCCTGGCATTTCACTTGTTTTTTTATTGTCTTTTTTCAGGAGTAAAAATGGGTTTGTTTGTCATGAAGTGTGGCATATTTCTTCATTACTATCACTACAACACCAGCATTAGTCCAGTCCCTTTGGGGATACTTAATGTCATGAAAATAATCATGACTGAAGGTCTGGGAATTCATAAAGCACAGAAGTTTCCCTTTATGTTATATATAATATTGTTTAAATTTTTCTGGACTTTACATTATTAAATGTACATTTATGGTGTTGTTTATTGCAGCAAATGGATAAATCAGGGCCTGACTGGTAAACTCAAGATGAGATGCAAAAAAGCAAAGGTAGAATCAAAGCACTTGGAACAGAATTCCAGTAGCATCAAACCCAGGTAATACAACAAGCTTTACATCGTATTATGTTATAGTGAGTTCTATGGTAGAAAATTATCTTGTTAGATGGAAGGAAAATATGACCAAAAACAGACTTTCTGGCAAGTTTATATAACTTTACAAATTTGATTTTCTTTCTTTTTTTTTTTTTTGAGTTGGAGTCTCACTCTGTTGCCCAGACTGGAGTGCAGTGGGAAACCGCAGCCTCAACCTGCTGGGCTCCGGAGATCCTTCCGCCTCAGCCTTCCAAGTAGTTAGAACTACAGGTGTGTGCTACTACACCCGGCTAATTTTTTGATTTATTGTAGAGATGAGGTCTCACCAAGTTACCCAGGCGGGTCTCGAACTCACGGACTCAGGCAATCCACTCACCTCAGCCTCCCAAAGCGTGGAATTACAGGCTGAGTCACCGAGCCTGGCACAAATTTGATTTTCCAAGACAAATTATTTCCGTGTGGGAAAGACTCAAGCATTTGTTTTTTAAACTGCCCTAAATATTTTGTGGCAATATGCTGGAGTCCAGCTCCAACAAGAGAGTCAGGGCCTGACTGGGGAAAATCGGGAAGCGGCGAAAAAGAAAAGACGAAGACGACAGGAATCCTCTTCCTGGGGAGAGCTCAAGACTCTGCCAATTTTTATTCAGTTCTTACAAGCTTATATAGTTTTTTACTGACCCCTCTACCCACAAAATGTATCCTATGTTACACATTAAATGTTTACATCATGTTTTTTTCTTTTGTTTATGGTGAAGTTGACCTTTACAAGTTTCATTTTGTTTCTTCCTGCTACCAGGTGGTGTAACAAAATACCAGCTGCCAATTTATCAGCCACGTCCTGTGACCCCTAGGTCACCTGAATCTCTTCCCTTCGCTATTCTATTTCTTTTCCTTTACTAATCTATTTTCTTAATTTTACCCTTATATATACTTTTAGCGGCAATATATTGACTTGTTTTTTCTTTTATATAACCACCCTTATCTTACCTACTACGAATTCTTAATACTATTAATTTAAAAATTTAACTTTCTTAATTCTAATTGCCTTATCTATATTACTTGCTATTTTCTTTTTTTTTTTTTTTTTTTTTTTTTTTTTTTTTTTTGAGTTGGAGTCTCACTCAGTCGCCCAGACTGGAGTGCAGTGGCCGCTTCCGGCCACCGCAGCCTCGACCTGCTGGGCTCCGGCCATCCTTCCACCTCAGCCTTCCAAGTAGCCGGAATTACAGGCGTGCGCTACCACGCCCGGCTGATTTTTTTTTGATTTATTGTAGAGATGAGGTCTCGCTGCCCAGGCGGGTCTCGAACCCGCGGGCTCAGGCAATCCACTCACCTCAGCCTCCCAAAGGCGCGGGATTACAGGCTGAGCCACCGAGCCCGGCTACTTGCTATTTTCTTATCACCTATTTTACATTTTATATTTCTAAACAAAACATGTCTAAATCTACACTTATATATGAAATTAATCTTACTTCTAATCCTAAATGTATTTAATTTTAAACCTACATTAAGTGTATATAATTTTAAGTTTACCTTAAAACTTAATTATTTCCTATTCCTTATATTTAACTAATACCTACATCTATAATAAACATTTATCTTTTAATTATAACTATCTATGTAATTCTAAACCTTACTCTTTTTTTTTGAGTTGGAGTCTCACTCTGTCGCCCAGACTGGAGTGCAGTGGCCGCTCCCAGCCACCGCAGCCTCGACCTGCTGGGCTCTGGCGATCCTTCCGCCTCAGCCTTCCGAGTAGCTGAAATTATAGGCATGTGCTACCACGCCCGGCTGATTTTTTTGATTTATTGTAGAGATGAGGTCTCACTGCCCAGGCGGGTCTCAAACCCGCGGGCTCAGGCAATCCACTCACCTCAGCCTCCCAAAGGCGTGGGATTACAGGCTGAGCCACCGAGCCCGGCCTTAAACCTTACTTTAATTTTAACCTTCTTTCTAATTAAACTGTAGTATTTCTTAAATCAAAAGGCATGTCTGTGACTTGTTTTTCCCCAAAACACCTGTTTGTGGAGATACTCTGTCTCAGTTTCTCACTCCCTCATCAATCACAACTGTCAATGTTGTTAACTTATAAAGGGTGTGAGGAAGTACTTGTTTTTCCTTTTTAGCTAAAGGTTGCAAAATGTGCATTCCCTTGTCCCTTCAGGGGGGAAATTTTTTGCTGTTGAGCCCTTTTACATTTTTATACATAGGTTTATTGCTAATTCCACATCCTTGCACATAAGGTGCACCCTTTTTGCTGCAATCTCACCTCCATTATGCCTATGTATAATTTTTGCTGTCAAATGCCATCATCCATTTGCGCATCTATTATCTCAATTAAAGGGAATATTCTCAAGCCTATGCACGCAATTCTTCAAAGTTAGGGAAGGTCCGTCAACAGGATCCATGGGGCTTTGCCTCCGTCATGGCCGCATTTTACTGGGGCCTTGCTCCCAGCTGGCGTTTTTCCTGTTTTCAGGTCCCTTTTACCTTACTTTTACTAGTGATTGCGGCTCCCGGCAGCAATATATTACACAAGCAAAACTTTTTTTGAAAAACAAATTTGCAATAATTTGAAAAATTGGGCCCACTGTTGTGTTTGCCAGCAATCTCCAAAGAAACAGAACCAATAAGCTGTGGGTGTGTATATGTGTATATATACATATATGTATGCATGCATATGAGAGATTTATTATAAGAAATTGGCTCATGTGATTATGGAAGTGGGCAAGTCTGGAGATCTGCAAGGTGTGTCAGAAAGCTAGATGTGTGAGAGAGCCAATGGTTTAGCTCTCATCCAAAGGCCAGCATGCTTGAGACCTGGCCTTTGGATGAACCAATGCTTCAGTTCATGTCCAGAGGCAGGAAGAAACTGATGTTCCGGTTTGAAGGCAGTCAGACAGAAAGAATTCTCTCTTACTGGGAAGAGGGTCAGCCTTTTTTGCTCTATTCGGGCCTTCAACCAGATAATGAGGTCCATCCACATTAGAGAGGGCAATCTGCTTTACTTAGTGTACCAATGTAAGTACTAATGTCATCCAGAAACACCTCACAGAAACACCCAGAATAATGTTTGACCAAGTATCACAGCACTCCATGACCCAGTCAAGTTGACATAAAATTAAGCTTACTTCTGCATAACATGACACAACAATTCTGCATACAACTGACAACGAGCAAATCCATTACCCAGAAGAGGAGGTAAAGTCTTTCAGCAGTGTTTACTCTTCTCTTTGACATTCTATAACTTAAATGCTATGATGTAAAGCTAACCATACTTAAATACTATAAAGCTAACCATACTTAAATACTAAAAAGTTAATACATCTTACATCACACAGTAAAAGAGTAAGGGAAGAAAACAAAGATATTTGAGAGAGATGTGTGTGTACACATTCATAGTAAAACAATTATCTGGACATCCATGGCTCATTCATAAAGAATATCTTCAGACATTTAAATGGTTCTCAAAGCTTTTATAGATCTCTGTAATCTTGACTACCACTGGCTCAAAAACTATAAGCTTTACATTTCCATCTATGTGCTCTTTGACAAAAATTCTCATACATACTTAAAATCTTCACTTGGTGGTCTACACTTCAGAATTGCTCAAGTAGTCTCTTCAAGACAGCTTGTCTTTGGAAGGACTGTGCAGAAAGTGAAAATTGCATTTAAACATAGTGGTTGCTCACTGGATGTTTGTTGATTTAATTGGTCTGTTTTCACCATTCTATTGAAACATACTCAGTGATCTATCACAGAAACAAAGAACAGAGTACCATCTATTCTCACTCATAAGTGGACCTTGAATAATTATCACAATACTGTAAGAAAGGGATTGGCAGTAGTGAGAAACTGCCGGGGTGGTGGTGGCAATAATCAGTAACTGCCAGGGGAGGGGGAGTGGCATTGGCAGTTGAGAAGGCTGTGGGGGGGGGCGCTTCATTGGTGGGGGTCCCTCCCAAATGGTGAAATTTTATCCCAAACCCTTGAATTGTACCCCACATCTTTAAAATAAAAAATTTAAAAGTTAAAAAAAAGTTCACAGTGAACTCCAAGTGATGCAATCTGATTGCCATCTCCAAGCGTCATTCTGCTTCACTATATCTGTAATATTTGAGAATTTATTTTCAACAAAGCTTTCATTTTTTCTATCCTCCTACTTTTCTTTTTTCACATATCTGAAAGATCAGTTATTCTTCCTTTTATTATTACCCAAATAAAGGCATTTGCTTAGGTTTAGTCCTCAGCTTGTAATAAATGAAATGTTTTCAGTCAGTTTGCTATAGTAAAAAGAGAATTGAAAGAGTTGCATGGAGAGCTGCATTCAAATCGATTTTTAAGCCATGACATACTATATTATATTCATAGGCAGACTCTTGACATAAAATAATTTTTTTTTTTTTTTGAGTTGGAGTCTCACTCTGTCGCCCGACTGGAGTGCAGGGCTGCTCCCGGGCCCCCGCAGCCTCGCCTGTGGGCTCCAGCGATCCTTCCACCCCAGCCTTCCAAGTAGCCGGAATTACAGGGATGTGCTACCATGCCCCGGGTGATTTTTTGATTTATTGTAGAGATGAGGGCTCGTGCCCAGGTGGGTTTCGAACCCGTGGGGTCAGGCAATCCCCTCACCTCAGCCTCCCAAAAGGGACAGGATTACAGGCTGAGCCACCGAGCCCGGCTATAAAATAATTTTTTATTGCATATACTTTTTGTGAATTAAGCAGCCTACAAAACAATATTTATTTGTTTGTTTTAGATTTGGTGGTACAAATGCATATTCGTTTCATGGACATATTGCGTAGTAGTGGAGATTGGATTTTAGGTGGCCCATTCCCCAGATAACATTGTGCCCCTAGGTAGTTTCTGAACCCTACTCCACCTTCCTCTCCCCCCTTTATTGGTGTTCTCAGTGTCTATTTTTCCATCTTTGTGACCATTTAGCTCCCACATATGAGTGAGAACATGCAGTGTTTATTTTTCTGCCTATTGACATGATTGACATGATGGACGAGGTCCTGGAATTTATGAGCAACCTGAGAATCCATGTTCCTGTAACATAAATAATTCAATGTTTAAATTGTTTCAGTTAATTGATCTCCAGGTCCATTCATGTTGCCACAAAGGGCATTATTTCATTCTTTTTCATGGCTGTGTAGTATTCCATGGTGTAGACACAACACATTTTCAATACTCACTGATCGATTGATGGGCATTTAGGTTGATTCTACATCTTTGCACTTGTGAATTGTGCTGTGATGAACATGCGGGTGCAGGTGTCCTTTTTATACAACGACCTCTGTTCCTTAGGGTAGATACATTCAAATTTTAATAATGATTCACACTAACTTTGTGACATTTGATCAGTTACTTAAACTTTTGGAGTGTCAGTTTCCTTAACTGTAAGCAGTGAGATTAAATTATTTGCCCAACCTACATTACAAGGTTATAATGAAGACCAAAAGGGATAATAGAAGTAAAAGTTTCAATAAGCATATATTACTATGCAAATAAATGTTTCTTATTAATTATTGGCATTAGAAGATAGCTAGGTCAGTAATGCTATAAGACAGACTCTTTGTGTAAAGCTAACGGACCCCCAAGCAGATCGAACCCATGACCTTGAATTAAGTATCTATATTTGAACCAACTAGTTTAAGAGCCCCAAGCCATATAAAATGAATCTTCTTTGCATATGTTTGTAATATTCTAATTTTTCATTATTTTGAGGTAGTATCAAACAAGGCCTTCCATGATGATGCCAACTTTCCTAACATTAGGGCTTTAGCAGAAAAAGTCATTGTGTAAAGTTTTAAATTCTTTTTATTTTTAAATTTTTTTTATTTTTTATTTTTTGAGTTGGAGTCTTACTCTGTCGCCCAGACTGGAGTGCAGTGGCCGCTCCTGGTCACCGCAGCCTCGACCTGATGGGCTCTGGCGATCCTTCCACCTCAGCCTTCCAAGTAGCTGGAACTACAGGCGTGCGATACCACGCCTGGCTAATTTTTTGATTTATTGTAGAGATGAGGTCTCGCCAAGTTGCCCAGGAAGGTCTTGAACCCGCGGGCTCAAGCAATCCACTCACCTCAGCCTCCCAAGGTGCGGGATTACAGGCTGAGCCACTGAGCCCAGCTTTTAATTCTTTTTTTTTTTTTTAACAGAAAATACATATTTATTATAAAATAATGTGTCTTTCATGATGAGAGTAGAAAAATAACATTATGAACTATTAAAAAAAACTCTGGAGGCCGGGCTCGGTGGCTCAGCCTGTAATCCCAGCGCTTTGGGAGGCTGGGGTGAGTGGATTGCCTGAGCCCGTGTGTTCGAGACCCACCCAGGCAACTTGGCGAGACCTCGCCTCTACAATAAATCAAAAAAAAAAAAAAAAAGACCGGATGTGGCAGTGCACGCCTGTAGTTCCAGCTACTTGGAAGGCTGAGGCAGAAAGATCGCCGGAGCCCAGCAGGTCAAGGCTGCGGTAGCAGAGAGCGTGCCACTGCACTCCAGTCTGGGGGACGGAGTGAGACTCCAACTCAAAAAAAAAAAAAAAAGAAAGTGCCTTTTTCATAAATATTATTTTGCTTAATTGTCATCAAATGGTATATTTTTGAAAAACCTTATTATTATTTTTTTTTGAGTTGGAGTCTCACTGGAGTGCAGTGGCCGCTCCCGGTCACTGCAGCCTCGACGTGCTGGGCTCCGGCGATCCTTCCGCCTCAGCCTTCCGAGTAACCGGAACTACAGGCGTGCGCTACCACTCCCGGTTGATTTTTTGATTTTTTTTGTAGAGATGAGGTCTCGCTGCCCAGGCGGGTCTCGAACCCGCGGGCTCAGGCAATCCACTCACCTCAGCCTCCCAAAGGCGCGGGATTACAGGCTGAGCCACCGAGCCCGGCTTAACCTATTTTTAAAATAAATTATTGTACTTGTGCCCATCTTAGATGGGTTGAAGCCTGGATAGAGGGGTATACTTTCTTGGGACTCGTTAACCATTGGTTTTCCATAGGTCAGGCAGCTGCTCATCAGATAGGGAACCTATTTGGATCTAAATTCCACCCAAAATAAAACCCCTGTCAATTGCAGGTGCATACCAGTCTACTGTTAGTCTTATTACTAGTAGTTTGTATGCTTCATTTTTAAAAAATTAGAGTCTCACTCTGTTGCCCAGGCTGGAGTGTAGTGGCACGCTCACGACCACTGAAGCCTTGACTTGCTGGGCTCAGGCGATCGATCCTTCCACCTCAGCCTTTCAAGTAGTTGGAACTACAGCCGTGGGTCACCATGCCTAGCTAACTTTTCTTGATTTATTATAGAGACAAGGTCTCACCAAGTTGCCCAGGCTTGTCTCGAACCCCTGGGCTCAGGCAATCCTTTCGCCCTGGCCCCCGAAGTGCTGGGATTACAGGTGTGAGCCACTGCGCCCAGTCCTGTGCTTCACTGATTTACGATCCAAAGACCTAAATCCTCCAGCAGGTCATAATTTCAAGGCAAATACTGAAGGCCACACGAACTCAAGGGGGTATACACCTGAAAAAGAAAAGCACTCCACTCCCCTCTGAAGATGATGTTGCATCAGACCACATTGCCCCAACCCAAGACCTCACTATTGGAGATGACTTTGCCCCTTGTGCTAGAGACTACTTTACTCTGGACACTAAATTTCTATTCTAATGTTGCCCAAGGATTGCCGCTCCTACGACACAAATGGATACAGGGGTTTCTTTTTCTTTTCTTCTTGAATCTATGGTCTGTTTAACCCATGATTTTAATGTCTTATTTGCTTTGTGCTCAAATGTAAGCCATCACAATTCCATATCTAAGGGAAAATCTGGTACAGGTCACTAAAATCAATGGAGATTATTGCTTTCCCCAGGAGGCATTTGCCTTATAATAGTCAACTCCTTCCCCTCTGGAGGAGAGGACCACTCACTCCGGGATCTCTTTCCTACTATCCCCTCTAACTTTTTACCACAATCTCTCTCCTTACATCTCTAAACATGGTCACCACAATCATTCTTTCCTTGTAGAGTCAGTATTTCCACCACTCAAGCTACAACTGTCTTACATTTAAAAGGTGATGTCAAGGCACCAAGGAATGAATTGTAGTGAATTCTCATAATTATATTGCAACTATTTAAAATATTAACTGAGCCGGGCTCGGTGGCTCAGCCTGTAATCCCGCGCCTTTGGGAGGCTGATGTGAGTGGATTGCCTGAACCCATGGGTTTGAGACCTGCCTGGGCAGGTGAGACCTCATCTCTACAATAAATCAAAAAATTAATCAGGCGTGGTAGCGCGCGCCTGTAGTTCCAGCTACGTGGAAGGCTGAGGCGGAAGGATCGCCGGAGCCCAGCAGGTCGAGGCTGCAGTGGCCGGAAGCGGCCACTGCACTCCAGTCTGGGCGACAGAGTGAGACTCCGACTCAAAAAAAAAAATAAAAATTAACTGAACTTTATCATACTAGAAGCAGGACCATCACCCTTGAAACAATTTCCAGTCGCCAACTCTTCCCAGTTCCTCAATGTACAACCTACTTGACTCGCTCCACAGATTCTCACACCCCACATGGACTGTGCAGTTATACCACTGTTTCTCCCTCTTGGTCAATATATGCCTCCACAACATTCGTGCCTGCTTGTTTTATTTTATTTTTTTTATTTTAAAGATGTGGGGAGCCGGGCTCGGTGGCTCAGCCTGTAATCCCGCGCCTTTGGGAGGCTGAGGTGAGTGGATTGCCTGAGCCCGTGGGTTCAAGACCCGCCTGGGCAGCGAGACCTCATCTCTACAAAAAAAAAAAAAAAAAAATCAGCCGGGCGTGGTAGCACATGCCTGTAATTCCCGCTACTCGGAAGGCTGAGGTGGAAGGATCGCCGGAGCCCAGCAGGTCGAGGCTGCGGTGGCCGGGAGTGGCCACTGCACTCCAGTCTGGGCGACAGAGTGAGACTCCAACTCAAAAAAAAAAAAAAAAAAAAGATGTGGGGTACAAGTCAGGATTGGGCACTTAAGTGGTCTAGGTACAGGTGAAGTTTGGTCTTCCGACTGGCCCTCACTTCACCTAGACTCAGATCAGGCACACTTATTGACTTCATGTGCCCCCCTCTCTCTCCTGGCCGTGACCCCTTACTGTCAATCCCTTTCTTGTAGTATTATGATAGGTGCTCGGGGTCCACTTATGAGTGAGAACATGTGGTACTCAGTTCTGTTTTTCTGTGATAGATCACTGAGTATGATAGACTCCAAATCCATCCAAGTTGCTGCAGAGTCCATAGTTTTGTTCTTCTTTATGGCTGTGTAATATTCCATTGTGTGTATGTACATATTTTTTAAAATCCAGTCCACTTCCAGTAGGCAACACTTGCTTTATTTTTATTTTATCTTATTTTTTTCAGTAAAAGATTATTTAAAAATTTTTTTTAAATTATAAAGATGTGGGGTACATTTCAAGGTTAGGTATATAAACAATGATCATGCAGATACCCTTGAACACTTGCTTTAAACCCACCTGCTGCTTGCTGTGCAGCTGGGTGGTGAAGCATCCTAAAAGAGGAATGGCGCGATATAACACAATTCACAAGACACTTTTTAGAACTAGAAGGTGGGGGAACCAGGGGGCACTTTGACTCACAGGACAAGGGCCCCAAGTTTCTTACCCACTAAACTTTTATTAGTAAAAAATGACAAAAGTAAGTCTTCAAGGACAAAGTACAGACAGTGCAAAGAAAACTCCCTGTTTTGATCTTTAAAAACTTTTGTGATAAATCATGACTGTTTGCAAAATATAGTGCAGCTGCTTGCAAGACAGTGTATAACTTTTTATCTAACCCAACACAACAGACACTGCACTTTTAGAACTTGCCTTAGCGGCCGGGCTTGGTGGCTCAGCCAGTAATCCCAGCACTTCGGGAGGCCGAGGTGAGTGAATTGCCTGAGCCCGCGGGTTCGAGACCCACCTGGGGAACTTGGCGAGACCTCATCTCTACAATAAATCAAAAATTAGCCGGGCATGGTAGCACGTGCCTGTAGTTCTAGGTACTCGGGAGGCTGAGGCGGAAAGATCGCTGGAGCCCAGCAGGTCGAGGCTGCAGTGGCCGGGAGCATGCTACTGCACTCCAGTCTGGGCGACAGAGTGAGACTCCAACTCAAAAAGAAAAAGAAAAAGAACTTGCCTTAGCATACATGCCTATCTGGCTTTGCCATTATAGGCATTCTTGGCTGATGGTGACTTTGCACGTACGCCAACTATGTTTTCCGCAGAGTTCAAGCAGGGCAGTGGTCTCCAACACCCACCAACTAGAACTCTTTGGGGGAAAACTGGATAATGCTCTGGACTCCAATAAAGGCTCTGGCCCACGGGTCTCTTTCTCTTACTCCCTATTTGCTGGTTGAGCATGCATGTTCCAGATGACTCCCCTATTCCCATTGGCCCTGTAGGTGAGCTACCTTCTTTGAGATCTGTCAGTAAGAAAAATTACTCTGTCATTTCATGTGTTTTGTTGTCCTGCCTCCTTTGTGTCTCACCTGATCCACACTACCAAACCTGATCCTTCTCTTGGGCAGAACTCTCCTAGAGAGTGGGTATCTTGGTGAAACAGAACTAGATACATGTCAGAGGAGATTCCCAAGGGTGTCTGCCTTTATAAACAAGTTTTCTGTGAGAAGGACATCTGGTCATAGGTTGGACGCTTAGGCATTAGCTGTCTGCCAAGATAAAGAAGTACCTTATGAAAAGCATACTGTTAACATTTATGACCACTTCCCCTGGAGCCCCATTAGGGTTGGGAGTTTTTTTAGCCACTTGAGAGAGAGAGAGAGAGAGAGAGAGAGAGAGAGAGAGAGAGAGAGAGAGAGACTTCAAGAAAAATTTAGGGGAAAATCAAAATACGAACTCAATGCAAAGCTTTGCTTTTCCACGATAACTTTCTGGACAACTCACTAAAAGGTGCAAGGGTGTAGACTTCTACAGTACTCAACATCTGGTGTACTAAAAATGGAAAGATCTTGTACTTATAATTTTTTCCCTTTAAATAAGCTAGATTCATAAAATTGATGAGAAAAGAGGTCATTCATGCAAACTACTGGGAAAGCATGTATAATTAAAATGTGATGTCAGTGTTTTTCCCTTTTCGAGTTGATCTTGTTTAGATCATGATACAGTCTGATGAAGGCAAGGTAAAGAGATGCATCTCTCTGTAGATAAATTGATAGACTATGAGAAATTGTAATGGCTATAAACTCTGAACAATATAGAGTCAATTCAGGTTTTATTTTTCAAAGACATTTTGTCTATAAAAGACAAATCTCAGTTGGATTTTGATCTGTGAAATTACTAAAATTTTGTTTCAAAGTTAATGTTTTTGCTGTGTGATTTGAGGCTTTACTTATTTCATATGTAACAGTCTGTTTTTTATTTTTTGTGTTTAAGTAAATAAAAGTAAATACATAATAATTTTCATCTTTATTGACAAACAAAATGTATATATTTATGATATACAATGTGTTGTTTTGATATATACATAATTTTGAAATGATATTACAATCAAGCTATTTAGCATATTTATCACCTTACATAGTTATCTATTTTATTTCATTTTTTTGAGTTGGAGTCTCACTCTGCAGCCCAGGCTGAAGTGCAGTGGCACACTCATGGTCGCCGCAGCCTAGACCTGCTGGGCTCAGGCGATCCTCCCACTTCAGCCTTCCGAGTAACTGGAACTACAGGCACATGCCACCACGCCCAACTAAGTTATCCATTTTTTTTGTGGTGAGAACATTTAAGACCTATTCTTTTAGCAGATTTTAAGTATATAATACATTATTGTTCACTACAGTAGCCATATTGTATGACAGATCTCCAGAACTTATTCATCCTAACTGAAACTTTGTATCGTTTTCAATGTCTCCCCATGCAATTCCTTCTTTCCAGTCCCTGACAACCATAGCTCTACTCTCTGCTTCTGTGAATTCGACTTTTTACGATTTCAGAATAAGACATAACAAGCAGAATTTGTCTTTCTGTATCTGCTTTATTCCACTTAACATAATGTCCTTCGGTTTCATCTGTTCCTGCAAATGACAGGATTTTCTTTTTTAATGGCTGAATGGTATTCCGTCGTGTATATACACCACGTTTTCTTCCTTTCTTTTTACATTTATTCATTTAATATAGAGATGTGGGGTATAAGTGAGGATTATCTACATAAGTAGGCTGCATGCCGATGAAGTTTGGGCTTCTAACTGGCCCTCACTCCCCCTAGTACCCTTTGTGTTGTCACATGTTCCCCAGTTTCTTCCCTCCCTCCCTCCCTTAGCAGTGCCCAGTGACTGCCACTCTCACCCTTGTGCTAATATGATTAATGTTGAGAGCCCCCTTATGAGTAAGAACATGCAGCATTCAGTTCTTTGTTTCTGTGATAACTTCACTTAGTCTGATGGTCTCCAATTCCATCCAAGTTGTTGTGAAGGCCATGATTTTGTCCTTCTTTATGACTTCAAATGACAGGATTCCCCCCCGCCCCTTTTTGAGTCAGAGTCTCACTCTCGCCCAGGCTGGAGTGCAGTGTGCACTGCTCAAGACCACTGCAGCCTCGCCCTGCAGGGCTCAGGCGATCCTTCCGCCTCAGCCTTCCAAGCAGCCTGAACTACAGGTAACCCCATCCAGCTAATTTTTTGATTTATCATAGAGACATAGTTTCACCAAGCTTCCCAGGCTGATGTCGAACCCCTGGGTTCAGTCAATACTCTCACCTTTGCCTCTCAAAGTGCTGGGATTACAGGCATGGGCTACCATAGCCCGCTCAGGATTTCCTTTTTTAATGGTTGAATAGGATTCCATTGTGTATAGACACCACATTTTCTTGATTCATTCATCTGTTGATGGACACAGGTTGATCTTGGCTATTTTGAATAATGTTGCAATGTGAATAGTACTGCCATGAACATAGGAACACAGATATTTCTCTGACATACTGATATTGTTTCCTTTGGATATATACCTAGAAGTGGGATTGCTGGGTCATATGGTAGTTTTTGGTTCTTTTTTTTTTTTTTTTGAGTTGGAGTCTCACTCCGTCACCCAAGCTGGAGTGCGATGGCATGCTCCCAGCCACCACAGGCTCTACCTGTTGGGCTCAGGCAATCCTTCTGCCTCAGCCTTCCAAGTAGCTGGCACTATAGGCGTGCGCCACCATGTCCAGCTAATTTTATGATTTATTGTGGAGATGAAGTCTCACCAAGTTGTTACCCAAGCTGGTCTTGAACCCGTGGGCTTAGGCAATTCCTTCGCCTCTGCTTCCCAAGGTGCTGGGATTACAGATGTGAGCCACCACACCCAGCTTCATATGGTAGTTTTATTTTTAATTTTTAAAGGAAGCTCTGTATTGTTCTCCATAGTGCCTTTACTAATTTATATTCTCTCTCTTTTTTTTTTTGAGTTGGAGTCTCACTCTGTCACCCAGACTGGAGTGAAGTGGCCGCTCCCGGCCACCACAGCCACGACTTGCTGGGCTCCGGCAATCCTTCCACCTCAGCCTTCCATGTAGCTGGAACTATAGGCATGAGCTACCACACCCGGCTAATTTTTGATTTTTTTTTTTTTTTTTTTTGAGTTGGAGTCTCACTGTCGCCCAGACTGGAGTGCAGTGGCCGCTCCCAGCCACCGCAGCCTCGACCTGCTGGGCTCCCGCGATCCTTCTGCCTCAGCCTTCCCAGTAGCCGGAATTACAGGCATGCTCTACCATGCCCGACTGATTTTTTGATTTATTGTAGAGATGAGGTCTCGCTGCCCAGGCGGGTCTCGAACCCGTGGGCTCAGGCAATCCACTCACCTCAGCCTCCCAAAGGCGTGGGATTACAGGCTGAGCCACCGCGCCCAGCTTAATTTATATTCTTACCAACAGTGTACAAGTGTTTTCTTTTCTCCACTTCCTCACCAACACTTGTTATCTTTTTAAAAAAATAATTGCCATTCTAACAGGTATGAGGTGATATCTCACTGTCATTTTACTTTGTATTTCCCTGATGATTGGTGACATTGAGCAATTTTTTCATATAACTTTTGGCTATTTGCAGGGATGGGACTGGATTCTGGAACACCAGGGGCAAGTTGAGCACTGTGTTTCACTGTGGTGGATCTGGTGCTGGGGTCCAATGTAAAGTTGAGTGTTCACTTCACTCTCCTTGCCCCACGTGGAAAGTATCTTTTCCCGTGCTGCACTATCTAGGCTTGGCAATGGAATGATGTGGGTGATGTAAAACTATCTTTCCTTACCTCCTCAATGTGTCTCTTCTTACTTCTGTTCTATCCACAGGTCCTGTTCCCTTACCCAGATTCCTTATCTCTTGGGAAGGTATTTTTGTTCACGAATAGTTTTTTAGTTGATGTTTCTGTGAAGGGGTGTGCCCTGGAAAGTTCAGTTTCCACCATCTTGCTGACTTCACTCCTAATCTCAGGCTTTAAAGTCAGTAGGGTAAACCACATGCTTGTCATTGTGAATTGAGCTTCTTTCTTTAATCCTATATACTATACACAGGCAAACATTCTATTTCTGTCTTTGGCAGCCTAAATTGATCTTATATTATCATAGAAACACAATATGAATTTAGATAGTAGGGGTAAAGTGTCAAAGAAAGAATTAGGTTGGAATTTTTTAAAAAGGCCTCTGTATATTTTATTTGTACAAAAGGCAAGGTTATAAGATCTTAAGAAATTAAAACTCCAGCGATGATCTAGGCGAATGCCTCCCTCTTGTGGCGACATTTGATAACACAAAACATTACTGGTGTAAAAGGACTAAAAAGCGAATTGTCTTATTCCATTCTGGCTTCTATAACATAATACCTTAGGCTGGGTAATTTAGTGTGTGTGTGTGTGTGTGTGTGTGTGTGTGTGTGTGTGTGTGTGTGTGTGTGTGTGTTTAAGTCAGGGTCTTATTCTGTTGTCCAGGCTGGAATGCAATAGCACGATCACAGCTCACCACAGCCTTGACTTCCTGGGCTCAGGCAATCCTTCTGTCTCAACCTCCTGAATAGCTGGGACTACAGGCACATGCCACCATGCCTGGATAATTTTTTTGATTTTTTTTGTAGTGAAAAAGTCTTATTATGTAACCTAGGTTGGTTAGTGGTCTCAAATACAAAGTTCACTCAATTCATTTCAGCCTCCCTAAGACTTTGAATTCCCTAATGTAAACCAAGGGAAATATGTCATTTCTAACTTCTTCACTGCAGGCCACCTCTTGATCCATGTTTAAAGCAACCAACCAATCAAATTCCTTTTTTTTTAACTTTTACTCAACTGTATTTTATTTATTTATTTTTTCTTTTAATTTTAAAAATGTGGGGTATAATTCAGGGTTAGGTATACAAATGTTGATTTTGTAGGTACCCTTGTTGATAAGGTGTGCCCCTCCCTCCCCTGACAGTTTCACTCAGCTGTCAATCTCACTCCTTCTTCCCTGGCAGTTTCCCACTACTGCGAATCCCTTTCTTATAGTATTATGATAATTGTTCAAGGTCTGCTTATGAGTGAGAACATATGATACTCTGTTCTCAGTTTCTGTAATAGATCACTGAGTAGGATTGGCTCTAAATCCATCCAAGTTGCTGCAAAGTCCATATGTTTGTCCTTTTTTATTGCTGCATAATATTCCATCATATATATGTACCACATGTTTTTCATCCAGTCCAGCTTCGATGGGCAGAATGGTTGGTCCCATGTTTTTGCTATTGTGAATAGAGCTGCAACAAATATGTGTGTGCAGGTATCTTTTTTGTAGAATGCCACCAATCAAATTCTTAGAACACTTTTTAGTTTCCCAAGAGGCAACATTACAAGCAGATTCTTTGCTTATTGAGTCCCACTGAACTGATTCAACTTTATGTTCCTTTTACCATTATCTCACACACTTAGTATCAATTTCTACACATTCCTCCAGATTTCTGACTGTATAAATTGGAAAACTCAAGTAGTTATTTAAAAATGTAGCTCATCCTCTCACGAGTCACACTTTGTATTTCACCTTTAGGAAGCTGTTGGGACTTGAATGTAGTTATAGGTCTAAAAGCAAAGAGGGGTGGTGGATTGGGTCTTGAAGAGACTCAGCATTGTTATGCAAATGAGAGGAGACCATTACAGTGCCCTTAGGTAATTCAGGGTTAATCTCCTCTGACTGGTGGTGAACAAGCATCTATCTCCCACTGGGGGTGGAAAGACCATTCCCTTTGACAAAGAAGACTCATTAAAAATTAGGAGCTTGGATTTGCTGAGACTCCCTGATATGGGGAAAGGATAAGTAAGAATCCCTCAGCGATCCACATTTTCACCATGGACTCCTACAATCCTAACCATGAAAGAGCCCTTTGATTTTCTTCTCTAGGGCCCTGAAACTAACATAGGGGGCTGTCGGGAGATTGTGCAATGGCACTGCTCCAACAGCAAGATTCCAGTTTAGAGCTCTGCCCCAAGTGAACTGCATCTTGCCTTGGGGTCCATCAATGCATATGAGGCACAAGAAAAACACGGGGTATAGGCAATAGCAACCACAGGCTACCATACCCAAGGCTGAGACGTGAGCACTGCTGGGGCTGAGGCATGAGTGGTGCATTCATTTCTGACTTGACAGCCTAGACTGCCCCCAGTGACAGTGGCAGCACCTCCAATTGCAGGGCGGCAGTGCAGCTGCTACCACTTCCCACTCAAGCATTCTGATGATGAACTGGGTTTCACCTTATTCCTGCCTACCACAGCAGGTGCCTGCACACACCATCAGGGGACTTGGTGAAAAACCCACCTGGTCCAGCTTTTTTACTCCAGAACACACAGTCTGGAGGCCAAGTCTGGTCCAGTCCAGTCCACCATGCTTGGTCACTGAACACTCTTTCTGGAGGCCTGAGTGTGAGCCGACCTGTTCAGCCACTACCACTACAGCTGACACCACCTGGACGTGCCACATATAGGCGGGGAGATTGGCCCATTCAGCCTATTACAGCCACTGTCAACACCAGCACACACTGCTTACAATCCAGAGGATTGTCCAATCACTGTCACAACTCACACCATGCCTGCTGCTCAGGGTCCCAAGAACCCACCCACCTGTCATGCCCACTGCTACCACTACCAACATCTGAGTAAACCACTTGTGGCCAAATAATTTACCCATCAGGACCCATTAACACTGGTGCCAGTGTACGCAGCCTTGGGGCCCAAGGACAGGAGCATTCAACCCGCTGCTGCCACCACTGGGGCCCAAAGAGTGGCCCACCTGACATCCCAGTCTCCTGCAAAAACTTCACCACAGCCTTCACTATTAACTGCACCCCAAGCCACCAACGAAATTACAGCTATTACTGATGCTTTTTATAGTCCCCCAAATCACACAGAAACTATACTACTGTACACAGAATCAAAGGTAAAGTACCCTACCCTACCAACACCATAAATACATCTCCAGGAAGAAGCCCCTTCCTATGAAAACAAATTAAAAAAATTAGAAAAAGTGACAATTATACCAGATGTGAAGATATAAAAATAAGGACATAAATAACACGAAAAAGCAAGGAAATATGACACCTCCAGAGGAACACAATAATTCTCCAGTAATAGATCTCAATCAAAAAGAAATTTATGAAATCCCCCCAAAAGCTTCAAATTATTGATTCTAAAGAAACCCAATGAGATACATAAGTATTCTGAAAAACAATACAAAGAAATAAGAAAAACAATTCAAGCATATGAAAGAGATATACAAAAAAAGAATGATATCACATACCTGTAGTTCTGGCTACTTGGAAGGCTGAGGTAGAAGGATCACTGGAGCCCAGCAGGTCAACACTGGAGTGACCATGAGTGTGCCATGACACTCCAGCCTGGACGGCAGAGTGAGACTCCAACTCAAAAAACAAACAAACAAACAAAAAGAATCAAACAGAAATACTGAAATTGAATAATTTACTGAATGAAATACAAAATGCACTTGAAAGCTTCAACAATACATAAAATGAAGCAAAAGAAAGACTCTTAGAACAGGTCTTTTGAAATAAACAAGTCAGACAAAAATAAGAAAGAATTTAAAAAATGAACAAAGTCTTTAGGAGATACAGGACACCAGTAAGTGACCAATTTTTAAATTATTGAAGACCCAGAAGGCAAAGAGAGAATGAAAGGATTAGAAAACTTATTTAACAAAACAATAGATGAAAAATTCCCAAGTCTAGCAAGAAAGTAAAAATCCAGTTACTAAAAATCACTTAATTGTGTACTCTTAGAGGGTGACATCCATGTTGCTTATCTTAATAAAAATGAGGTGTATTCAATTATTGTCATCAATGACACATTTTGTGAACCATAAAATGTTAACACAAGAATATTAAAAAATTAATATATACACATATAAACAAAATTGAGAAGAGTTATTGTTATGAGATCTGTCCTGCAAGAAATACTAAAAAAAATCTTCCAGGCTATGAAAGAACACTAGATAGTTGCTCAAATACACATGAAGAAATAAAGGTCACCAGTAAAGGTAATTACATTGGTTAAAAAATAAATATACATATACTTTTGTTGATCTCCTTTTCTCTTATTTGATTTAAAAGAAAACGTTGTAATGCAATAATTATAAATTCTTGTTGATGGGCATGTAAAGCATAGAGATGTAATGTTTGTGTTAATAATAGCATAAAGAAATGGGATATGGAACAAAGATTTCTGTGATGTCAGCGTTTTTCCCTTTTTGAGTTGATGTTTTTAGACCATTATACAGTCTGAGGAGGGCAAGGTAAAAAGATGTATTTCTCTGTAGGTAAAATTATAGATTATGAGAAATTGTAATGGTTATGAACTCTAAACAATATAGAGCCAATTCAGGCTTTATTTTTCAAAGAAATTTTGTTTATAAAAGACTTATAAATAATCATATAACAAGTAAAGGGATTCAATTAGTTATCAAGAAATTGCTACAAAGCAAAGTCCAGTACTAGATTGCTTTACTAGTTAATTCTTCAAAAAATTTAAAAATAGGCCAGGAGCGGTGGCTCAAGCCTATAATCTCTGAACTTTGGGAGGCTGAGGCAAGAAGATTGCCTCAGCCTGTGGGTTTGAGACCAGCCTGGGCATGGTGAGACCTCATCTCCACAAAAAATAAAAAAATTAGCTGACATGGTAGAGCGTGCCTGTAGTTCTGGCTAGCTGGATGGCTGAGGTGGAAGAATAGCCGGAGTCCAGCAGGTCGAGGCTGTGGTGGCTGGGAGCATGCCACTGCACTCCAGTCTGGGCTACAGAGTGAGACTCCAACTCAAAAAAAACAAATAAATTAAAAAACTACTAAAACCAATTCCATACAATTTCTTCAAGAAAACAGAAGAGGAGGAGACACTTCTCAACTCATTCTATGAAACCATTATTACCCCGATGCTGAAACAAGATGAAGAAATTACAACAAAACAAAACTGCAGAGTGATATCTTTTATGACTATAGATGCAAAAATTTCAAAACATATGAGCAAATGATCCAGTAATATATAAAATAAGTTACCCACTATGACCAGTTGGAATAGTCTAGGAATGCAAGATTGGTTTAACATCTGATAATCAATTAATTTGATATATCATGTCAATAAAATAAAGAACAAAACCCACATAAATATCTCAGTAGATGCCGAAAAGGAATTTTACAAATTTCAACATCTTTTCAGGGTAACAACACTCAATACTCTATGAATAGAAGGAAATTTGCTCAATTTAATGAAGAACATCTACAATAAACTCACAGTTATCACTAATGATGAAAGCTGAAAGTTTTCACTCTAAGATCAAGACAAGAATGTCTACTTTCGCCTCTTCTATTCAACATTGTACTGGAGGTTTTCACCAAGACAACTAGAGAAGAATAAAAAATAACAGACATCCACATTGGAAAGGTAAAAGTAAATTTACCTCTACTTGCAGATTCCATGATCTTTTATATAAACAATACTTGAAGGAATTCACCAAAAACAAATTTAGCAAGTTTGCAAGTTAAAAAATCAATATACAAAAATTCATTTTATCTATGTGCAGTAGCAATAAACAACCCAGAAATGAGATTAAAGAACCCATTTTAAGTCAGGCATGGTGGCTCATGCCTATAATCCCAGCACTTTGGGAGGCTGAGGTGAGAAGATTGCCTGAGTCCACAAGTTCAAGACCAGCCTGGGCAACTTGGTGAGACCTCATCTTTACAACAAATAGTGATAAAAAAAATTAACCAGGCGTGGTGGTGCGTGCCTGTAGTTCCAACTACTTGGAAGGCTGAGGCAGAAGGAGCACCTGAGTCCAGCAGGTCGAAGCTGTGGTGACCGGAAGCATGCCACTGCACTCCAGCCTGGGCAACAACAGAGTGAGACTTCGGCTCAAAAAAAAAAAAAAAGAAAGAAAGAAAGAAAGAAAGAAAGAAAGAAAGAAAATCATTTTATTCATAATAGCATCAAATAACTATTTAAAAAATAGTGTCCATTTTCTTTAGGAACTACTTTCTCAAATTCATTTTCAGTGCTTCTACTGACATTTTCATTTCCACTGTTAAAAAAAATCTGTAAAAGCTTTTTTGTTCTCTATTATGTTCTTGTTTCATGGAAAGAAGTCTCTTCTTTCATCTCTCTCACAAGGTGAATAATATTTCTGAGGTTTTCTTCTATCTGAATAGTATCTGTTCTTGTAAGTGGCTTTTTGCCATTTATTTTGTTTTCTGTTGTTGATGTTAAAGACTTTTCCACATATCTGATTATTCTTGGTTGTTTGCTTACATTTAAAAGCGGCTGGTTGTTTGCTTACATTTAAAAGCGGCAAAGTTAATATTTAGCTATTTGCTCATATTTAAGCACAAATAAATTTTCTTTAGTTTAACCCTAGTGCCAGTAATGTGTGCTATTATTTTTTGTGTGTGCTAGTCAGATTGCTGTGATAATCTTTCAAATTATTAGGTTATGAGTCTCCTGCTTGCATTTTGGTAACATTGTGGGGGAAAGAGAGATTTGCAAAGATGATCTCAACATTCTTTTTGTAGAAGATTTTTTATTTAATCCCTTGGTTTTTAAGAATACACCTGTGTCCTCTAGTATGCCTAGGTACCCTCAGTGCAGAGCTTCTCTATTTTACCTTCTCTGGCAGGTAAACCTAAAAGTCGCTTGCTTTCATTAACGGGGTAAATTGCCTGGCTGATTGATGTTTGATAGGAGACCCGGGGATCTTATTCTTTTTTTTTTTGAGTTGGAGTCTCACTCTGTCGCCCAGACTGGAGGGCAGTGGCACACTCCCGGACACCGCAACCTCGACCTGCTGGGCTCTGGCGATCCTTCCACCTCAGCCTTCCAAGTAGCCGGAACTACAGGCGCGAGCTACCACGCCCTGCTAGTTTTTGATTTATTGTAGAGAGGAGGTCTCACCAAGTTGTCCGGGCTGGTCTCGAACCAACGGGCTCAGGCAATCCACTCACCTCAGCCTCCCAAAGCGCGGGATTACAGGTTGAGCCACTGAACCCGGCTGCGGGGTCTTATTTTTAGACATACTTTTTGGCTGTGCTCGGTGGCTCAGTCTGTAATCCCAGCACTTTGGGAGGCCGAGGCGAGTGGATTGTCTGAGCCCGCAGGTTCAAGACCAACCCTGCCAAATTGGCGAGACCTCGTCTCTACAATAAAAATAAAAAAACAAAAACTAGCCGGGCGTGGTAGTGCGCATCTGTAATTCCAGCTACTCGGAAGGCTGAGGCTGAAGGATCGCCGGTGCCCAGCAGGTCGAGGCTGGGGTGGCTGTGAGTGTGGGTGCCACTGCACTCCAGCCTGGGTGAAGGAGTGAGACTCCAACTGAAAAGCAAAAACAAACAAACAAACAACGACAAACTTTTGTATAATCCTTTTGTTTTCAACTCTAGTTTCACCCCCCACTTCCAGAGGTACCAGGAATCACAAATTATTGAGCATTTGGGGAGGGCTGTTTCACATCCTACCACTAAAGAAGGACTCATCTTTCTTCCGTCTGCTAAGTCTGTCACATCTTTAGCTGTCAAATTTCCAAATGTTATTGATATTGTATCCTCACTCATAATTATGGTAAAGTGATAGTTGATGGATAATTTTCTTGTCTGTTTAACTCATCTCTGGTTTTTCTTTGAGGTTATGTAAAGTGTAGCAGCTACTATTATTATATAGCAGTCCAGAACTTCCTTTTTGAGTTGTATTTTATTGTACGAGGGGAAACCCCCAAAACATGGTATTCACTTTTTAAAAAAATTGTGTATTTATTGTTTCAAGTTTAAACTTCAGTCACCTTCAAAGTACTCTCCGTTTGATGCAGTACACACCTATCCAGACCCTTTTTCTATTGCTCAAAACAGTTTTTGAACTCATCAATTTTGATGGTGCCTTTTTAGTGCTTCTGTTGTTTTTTATTTCACTTCTTCCACATCCGCAAAACGTTTCCCTATGAGAATTTCTTTCATCACAGAAACAAACAAACAAAAAAGTCACTTGGGGCGAAATCGGGTGAATAGGAACGGTGATGGAAGTCATGCCAATTTTAATCAAAAACTGCTGAGCACTCGTGTGGTGTGGAGGACAGGTTGTTCATGTATATTACCCATCATGAAATGGGCAAATACGTTGAAAGAATCTCCAAAACAAATTCACAGAAGTCAAACGCAGCCTCTCATAACAATGCTGATACACTGATGCTGTTGGGTCCCTAGAACATTTACCTAGTGGGACAACCTGTATTACAAAGGGCCTGTCCTCCAACAATAATTCAGGTTATTTTGGGTCCCCTTTGTATGGATGCATCACAATTCATTTATGTAGCTTAATATTTTTGAAAATACAGGTTGCTTCTGATTCTTGTTATTATAAGCAATGATCCTCTACATTTTATTGTATACATATCTCTACTTCTGGGAGAAGTTTGACACAATTTTTAAAATTGTTGGATCAAAGGATGTGACCATTTTTATTTTAACAAACATTGTCAAACTTTTATGAAATGACAACCAATTTATATGCTCATGAACAGAATATGATAGTGCCTATTCCTATATATTTTTATAAAATGCGGATGTTATCAACTTAAACATTTTCTAATGAAATGGGGGAAAAGTGATAGTTCATTCTCATTTATTTATCATTTCCAAAGTCACAATATGGGAAATACATTCATTTAATTATAACATGTTTTTAAACATGTCTTAATTTGTTCTTTTACAAACGGTTTATATCCTTTTCTCATCTTTTCTAATTGTTCCTTTTTCTTACAGGTTTATAGGCACTTTTCTGTTATAGAGATCAACCTTTTTAATTTATATGATGCAGTTGTTTTCTCAGTTTGTTATATCACTTTCTGCCTTTGTTTAGTGTCTTTTGCCATGTGATATTTTTAATATTTTTGATCAAACCTTTCATTTTTATCCAGTAATGCTTTCTGGGTTTTAAATGTTAACCTTAACAATTTTTTCTCCACATAGTTAATTAAAAATATTGTTTTACAATGCTTTCTATTACTTTTATCATCTAATAAAATTCTTACCAGAAATAAATTTTCAGTGTTTTGGCAAGAAGTAGGTGGTACACTAAGATTAGAACAATTCTAGGAACATTTAATAGAAGTATTATTGACAAACCTGAGGACAGGGTGTAGAGAAACAATAAAATATTAAGAGGTGGCACGGCTGTGGTGGCTTAAGCAAGGGCTATGGAGCTGGCGAATGTGGGTTCAAATCCCAGAAACAACAAAATGTAATGTCTTACCTCAAGGCTAATAACATTGCAGTGAGGCTCTGTGACCACTCCTAGGCCTAAAGCTATGGAGAAGAAAGAGAAAGCTGTGTAGCTAGGGCAACCTGAGGGGCACTGTGACATAGCCAGTTAATCGCAACCTGCCTGGAAAGTGATAGGCCAAGAAAATAAATAAGCTAATAAACAGATAGGGATAAATCACATTTATTCCAATTTTTTTTGCCAGAAAATAAAGGACAATGGAGCAAATTAGCCTCCCAAGCAAAGTATACAGTTGGCGTTCAACTGGAGAAGCAGAACCAATTATATGTGTGTGTGTGTCTGTGTGTGTGTGTGTGTGTGTGTGTGTGTGTGTGTGTGTGTATGATGAGGTTTATTACAAAGAATTTTCTTACCCAATCAATTGTGAGGGCTGGCTAGAAAGCCTAAAGTCCACAATGCACAAGGTCAAGAAGAGAAGATCAAAAGAAAATGGAAACCCTCAAATGTGAGCTGAAGAAATTAAAGGAAATTTCAGGAAAATGGCAGAGTAATTGCAGACTTAGCCACTATTTCACTTAGCCACTATTTCATGCCAACCATGTGAGTCAGCAAATCAGCAACACCAAAGTGAGTGTGAACGTCCACAAATGTAGAAATATCTAGTTTTTCTTCCTTTCTGTTGCTTGGAGTTTCTGCACTTAGGGAGGACTTAAGCCTTCTTTTAAAGGGCTTTCATCTGATTAGTCCATGCCCACCTAAGATAATCTTCCTTTTGATTTACTCAACAGAAACTGATTAGAGACAATAATTAATAACTGCAAAATACCTTCACAGCAGTACCTAGATTAGTGTTTGATTGAATAATTGGGAGAAGGCATGTGTATGCTATAAATGCCTACTATCTCCTTTCTCTCTAATTCTCATGAAAGAATCCCCCTTGTAGCTCAGAGCAGAAATTCTGGGGCGCGTAGTTCAGTGTAGCCAAATTGACATGTTACAAAATTAAGCAACAACAGCAAAACCCAAAGTTACCTCATGGGGCATAGGGTAGAATGTAGAAGTGTTAAGAGTCATCTGGGAGGGTAAACAGAAGATAACCAGCATAAAAAACATGCTTGTTATTATTAATTTTTTAATTGACACATTTTATGTAAATATATATGGTGTACAATACAATGTTTTAAAGTATGTATATATTGTGGAATGGCTAACTCAACATTAGGTATCGACTAGAGAATACTTTATCATATTATGAAAATATGATTGTATTTCTAATTGTGTTTGGTTTTTTGCTTTTTAAAATTCAAGTACAAATGTAAAATTTTAATCTACTGTCTTTTTGACAAACTTGTTTATTTTTGTAAATATTTATTGTATACAACATATTTTGAATTATGTCTACATTGTGGAATGGTTAAATCAAGCTGATTATTATATGCAGTATTTCACACATGCATCTTTTTTTTCATGGTGAGAGTACTTAAAATCTACTGTCAGCAATTTTTAAGTATATAATACATTGTTATTAACTATAGGTACAGTGTGTTCAATAGATCTTGAACTTATTTCTTCTGTTTAACTGAAATTTTGTATCCTTTGACCAACATCTCCCAAATTCCCCCATTCTCAGCCACAGGTAATTGTCATTCTATCCTCTGCTTCTGTGAGTTCCACTTTTTTAGATGCCACATATAAGTAAGATCACGCAGTAGTTGCCTTTCTGTGCCTGGCTTGTTTCATTTAACATAATGTCCTTCAGGCTTATGCATGTTGTTGCATATAACAGGATTTCCTTCTTTTTTCCCTCCCTCCATTTCTCCCTCCCTCCCTTCCTTCCTTCCTTCAAATGAGACAATTTATTATCCCAGCATCGTTTGTTCTAATGCTTCTTGTTGGCAGCTGCCACTGTCCGGTTGTCCCTGAGGTGTCAGTTTGTGTCCCCCACCTTGGTCCTTTTCTACCATTTTTAGATCCTCCAGGACTTGAAGGACCAGTGAGCCACACTCTTGGAGCCTCGGCTGAAGTGGCTGAGCATGACGCCGTTTCTCTGACGTTCCCCGTGGATCTTGACCATGGAGCCAACCCCAGCACCGCCCCGTACAGGTGTGGTGCTGTGAAAGCAGTTTGTGTGTAGAGCCAGTTCTCATAGTAGAGAGCAAGCTCTTTATGCTTGACCAGCTTGACTGTGTCTACCCATTCGGGAACTTTCAGCTTGTGGACTTTTAAAAAAACTTTTATTTATTTTTTATTTTTATTTTGAAGATGTGGGATACAATTCAGGGTTCGGTATACAAACGTTGATTATGCAGGTACCCTTGCTCATGAGGTGTGCCCCTCCCTCCCCTAGCAGTTTCCCTCAACTGCCAATCAACCCCCTCCCCTAGCAGTTTCCTACCACTGCCAATCCATTTCTTATAGTATTATAATTGTTCAAGGTCCGTTTATGAGTGAGAACATGTGGTACTCTGTTCTTTGTTTCTGTGATAGATCACTGAGTATGATCGACTCCAAATCCATCCAAGTTGCTGCGAAGTTCATATGTTTGCCCTTCTTTATGGCTGCATAGTATTCCATTGTGTATATGTACCACATTTTTTATCCATTCTAGCTTCGATGGGCAGCATGGTTGGTTCCATGTTTTTGCTATTGTGAACAGAGCTGCAACAAACATGTGTGTGCAGGTATCCTTTTTGTAGAATGACTTGAATTCTTCCGGGTATATTCTTAATAGGGGGATTGCTTGGTCATATGGAAGGTCAATTTCTAGTTCTTTCAGAAATCTCCACACTGTCTTTCAAAGAGGTTGCACTAGTTTGCATTCCCACCAGCAGTGTAGAAGTGTTCCTTTTTCTTCTCATCCTCTCCAGCATCTGTTGTTGTTTGTTTTATTAATAATGGCCATTCTTAATGGGGTCAGGTGGTATCTCAATGTGGTTTTGATTTGCATTTCTCTGATGATGAGTGAGGCTGAGCACTTTTTCATGTGTCTGTTGAATGCCCGTATGTCTTCTTTTGATAAATGTCTATTTATGTCTTTTGCCCACTTTTTAATGTGGCTGTTTGTTTTTTTCCTTTCAGCACATTTGAGTTCCTTGTAGATTCTAGATGTTAGGCCTTTGTCAGATATACAATTGGCAAATTTTTTTTCCCAGTCTATGGGCTGTCTCCCTATTCTCTTGATGGTTTCTTTGGCTTTCCGGAAGCTTGTCAGTTTGATGAAGTTCCACTTGTCTATCTTATCTCTTATGATATGGGCACTTGGGGTTTTGATCAGGAATTGGTTGCCAGTTCCAATTTCCATAAGCGTGTCTCCTGCACTTTCTAAGGTTCTTATAGTTTGAGGTTTTACTTTTAAGTCTTTGATCCATTTAGAGTTTATTTTTGTGTGTGGTGATAAGTAGGAGTCCTTTTTCAATCTTCTTCATGTGGCCAGCCAGTTTTCCCAGCACCATCTACTAAATATAGTCTCCTCTCCCCAGTGGTTGTTGGTGGAGGCTTTGTCAAAGATGACTTGGTTGAGAAATTGAGGTTTTGCTTCTGGGATCTCTATCCTGTTCCACTGGTCCGTATTCCTATGCCTGTTCTTTTACCAATACCAGGCTGTTTTGATGTTTGTAGGCTTATAGCAAAGTTTGAAGTCTCGATGTGATACCTCCTGCTTTATTTCTTTTGCTAAGAATAGTTTTGGCTATTCATGGTTGTTTATGTTTCCATATGAGTATCTGTATCATCATTTCCAGGTCTGGGAAGAATGATGTTGGTAATTTTTTTTTTTGAGTTGGAATCTCACTCTGTCGCCCAGGATGGAGTGCAGTGGCATGCTCACAGCCACCCCAGCATCGACCCACTGAGCTCTGGTGATTCTTCTGCCTCAGCCTTCCAAGTAGCCAGAACTACAGGCATGCGCTACCACGCCTGGCTAATTTTTAAATTTATCGTAGACGACGTCTCACCAAGTTGCTGGGGCTGGTCTTGAACCCGCAGACTTAGGCAATTCACTCACCTTGGCCTCCCAAAGTGCTGAGATTACAGGCTGAACCACCGAGCCAGCCGATGTTGGTAATTTAATGGGTATTGTGTTGAATCTGTAGATTGCCTTTGATTGGATGGACATCTTAACTATGTTGACTCTTCCTGTCCATATTGTTGTGTTTTTTTGTAGAGACAAGGTCTTGCTATGTTGTCCAAACTGGTCTCAAACTTCTGATCTCAAGCAATCCTCTCTCCTCGACCCCCCAAAGTGTTGGGGGTATAGACATGGGCCACCTAACCTGGCCTGGAATAAACTTTTTAGTGATAGTAATCTTGTTTCACAAACTTACAGTTTAAAAGTGAAGTTAATAATTTTCTTTTTCCATGCATGCCTTGTGATGGGGATGGTATACACCATTTTAAAAAATAACTAAAGGTCATTTAAAAAGTTTACAATTTTGAAGTATTTTACATTCAAGAACCATCTAAAGATTGCAATATACTAATTTAAAGTAGAATTAAAATGTGATAAAATGTGTAGTATGATTCAAGTTAACAATTTAGCTAAATCAAAATTTGCTTTTATTTTAAATATGATTGTCTTTTTTGTCTTTGTGATGATAGTAGTCACCCAAAAATTGGAATACAGTGTTTGAATATGTGTTAAATGATGCAAAAATTCAGATATTTCAATTAATTCTAAAATTGTTATCATTGTTATATTTACTTTCCTTTATAAATCTCAAGTTACCATTACTTAAGTCGATATTAATGTCAAAGCAAATATAAGTTCACAACTGGAGTGCATTAACATTTAAATAACTATATTAAATTACTTCTTGCAAAGTATTATACAATGTTATGTATCTATTGAATTGTTCTAATATTACTCTTCAGTTAACCAGGGTTTCCTTGGAAGTACCTGGTTCTTTGTATTGCAAAAAGAGATGTGCTTGCTGAGCCTGGATGCCTTGTTTTTAAATATTCTAGAATTACAGGACACAAGAGCCAGTTTAAAGAAGCAAATTGCCAAACCATGACAATATGAACATTAAAGAGAAAATTATTATATTTAATTAAAACCAAAAAGGAAAATTACTATTTCTTCCTTTTTCAAGTGACTAGAACTACATTCAGTTGATTTTATGAGGCGATGCCAGACAGCCATCAAAGTGTGTTGAGGCGTTGTATAAGCAGATATGAGAGACCTTATCAACCTACCTAGATGAATCATGCAATCTGAAGACCAGAGCCACTTAAAAATGTCACTTATACATCACTGCCAACAGCCATACTCCATTCTATTCATTACCAACACAGGAGTAAAGCACCCAGGACTCCAATCCCGGGTTCTCACATTACTCTGCATTATACAGCATAACACTTCCTCAGGGACAGATTTGTGACAGGCTTACAATCTGCACCAGACCCAAATAGGACCTTCCTATTATTATTATTATTTTTATTTTTTGAGTTGGAGTCTTACTCTGTCACCCAGGCTGGAGTGCAGTGGCACTCTTGTGGCCACCCAGCGTCGACTTGCTGGGCTCCAATGATCCTTCTGTCTCAGCTTTCCAAGTAACTGGAACTACAGGCGCGCGCCACCATGCCCGGCTAATTTTTGATTTATTGTAGAGACGAGCTCTCGCCAAGTTGTCCGGGTTGGTCTTGAACCCGTGGACTCAGGCAATCCACTAGCCTCAGCCTCCCAAAGTGCTGGGTTTACAGGATGAGCCTAACCTTCCTATTGTTAAAAAGCCTCAGTCTCAACTCCAGCTTCAGTTTCTTCATGAGCATAGCTAAACTAGAATAAAAAAAAAATACTAGTAATTGTTCTTCCATCAGAAAAAAAGTTTTACCTAATAACCATTATAAATTAATCAGTGCATAACAATCACCCTAGAGGTTGCTGGCTTTTGTCAGTAAATTGGATAATTAAAAAAAATGCAATCAGATCCAACAACACATTTTAAGGATCATACACCATGACCAGGTGGGCTCCATTCCCAAGATGCAGAGCTGGATCAACATTCACAAGACCGTAAACATAATTCAGCACATTAACAGATGCAAAACCAAGAAGAACATGATTATATCATTAGACGCAGAAAAAGCATTTGACAAAATCTAACATACCTTCTCGGTAAAAACCCTTGAGCACCTAAGCATAGAAGGAACATTCTTCAAAGTAGTAAGAGCCATCTATGATAAACCACAGCCAACATTTTTCTCAATGAGCAGAAGCTGGAAACATTCCCCCCAAGACCTGAAACAAGACAAGAATGCCTTCTCTCACCCCTCTTGTTCAACATAGTGCTGGAAGTCCGAGCCAGAGCAATCAGCAAGAGAAAGAAATCCAGGGTATCCAAATAGGAAAAGAGGAAGTTAAGCTATCATTCTTGGCAAAAAATATGATTCAAAGTAGGGAGTCTGTCAAAAGTCTCAGGTTAAAAATCAATGCGCAGAAGAAAATTGCATGTCTATAAACCAGCATCAGGCAGACAGAGAACGAAATAAAAAGTACAACCCCCTTCACAATGCCACAAAAAATGAAATACCTTGGCATCCACCTAATTAGAAAAGTGAAACTACACTTTACACTGTGAACTACACAACACTGCTCAAAGAAATCAAGGATGACACAAGCAAATGGAAAAACCATCTCATGCTCATGGATGGGAAGACTCAATATCATCAAGATGTCCTTCCCAAGGCAATCTGCAGATTCAATACAATGCCCATCAAATAGCCAACATCATTTTTCACGGACAATACAGAAATTCATATGGAAACAAAAAGGGCACCAATAGTCCAAACAATCCTCAGCAAAAGGAAATAAGTGGGAGATATCACACTTTCAGACTTCAAACTTTATTACAAGGCTATGGTAATCAAGATAGCCTGGTATTGGTACAGGTGTAGGTACATATATCAATGGAACGGGACAGAGATTCCAGAAGTAAAATCATGGTCTGTCAACCAATTCATCTTTGACAAAGCCACCAATAACAAGCAATGGGGAAAGGAGACCATATTTAGCAAATGGTGCTGGGAAAACTGGTTGACCACATGCAGAAGAATGAAACAGGACCCCTACCTCTCACCATATACAAAAACAACTCTAAATAGATCAAAAACCTAAACATAAAACCTCAAAGTATAAGAATCCTAGAAGAAAATGTAGGAAACACCCTTAGGCACATCGAAGTAAGCAATGAATTCTCGACCAAGTCCTCAAAAGTGAATGCCATAAAAACTATGATAGACAAGTGGAACCTCATCAAACTGAAAAGTTTTTGCACAGCAAAAGAAACCATCAAGAGAGTAAAGAGACAACCCACAGAATGGGAAAAAAAATTTGCAAATTATGCATCTGACAAAGGCCTGCCATCCAGGATCTACAAGGAACTCAAACGAAGTGAAAGGAAAAAAACAACCCCATTAAAAAGTGGACAAAGGACATGAACAGATACTTCCAAAAAAAAAAGTATACAAGCAGTCAATAGACACATGGAAAATTAGTCAGCGTCACTAATCATCAGAGAAATGCAAGTCAAAACTACAATGCAATACCACCTAACTCTAGTAAGGATAGCTATCATTAACAAGTAAAAAAACAACAGATGCTCAGTTGGGTGTGGTGAAAAGGGAATGCTTCTACACTGTTGGTTGGTAGTTCAATCTCAAGGGATCACTTTCTACACTGTTGATGAGAGTGCAAGCTAGTTCAACCTCTATGGAAAACAGTGTGGCGATTCCTAGAAGAACTAAAATTAACCTTCCATACAATCCACAATCTCTCTTCTGGGAATATACCCTGAGGAACATATACCACTCTACAAAAAAAGACACCTGCACATGCATGTTTCTTGCCACACTATTCACAGTAAAAAAACATGGAGCCAATCCTGCTGCCCATTGAAAGTGGACTGAATAAAGAAAATGTGGTACATATACATAATGGAGTATTATACAGCCATAAAGAAGAACAAAATTATGGACTTTGGTGGCTTGGTGAATACAATGGAAGAATTTTAAGCCAAGGGGGTGTAACATTCTTCTTTTAACTTTGAATGTATACACTATTGGTTTCTTGTAGATATGACTACAGTTTTTATTATATATTTGATTTTTACTGATTGTGACAGACTGTAATATGAAACTTTGAACTACAAAGTCTACAGCCTGCAAACTTATTGTTTGAATTTATTATAGGGACTACATTTTAAATATTTTTTATAGAAATGTGTTTGCTTTCCTAAAGTTGAAAATGATAGGACTTTAAATTTGTCATGGGAAATTAAATTTGCTAACCAACCTTGTAGTAAGAAAGCCTTTGCCTCACCAAAACATAAACTATATACACTCTCTTACCCTTAGGAAAATGTCTAGACTTGAAGTCTGAAGTATTTTTCTTCTTGTGAGTTGCTCAAATAAAATAAATGCTGTTTACTGAAAATGTTTTTTTCAAAAATAAAATGGAAAAATGTTTTTTCCATATAATTCAGAGTTGAAAGCAAAAATAAATAACTTATTTTAAAAGTTGAACATTAGTCATGCTTATTCCTAGACCTGCCACTGGGAAATATTCACCGGTTCCTTCTACACTTCAAGTCCTGACCTACTAAATATCACATACTGGGTATCCTTTTACCCTCCTTTGACATTTTCTTTTCCTCTCTTCAGTTCCCTTGCCTCCCACATTCAAAATATCTTGACATTTCCTAAAAGAGTATGAGACTATTTATAATTACAGATTTCAACCCACATTAGATATTATCAGGTGTGTGTGTGTGTGTGTGTGTGTGTGTGTGTGTGTGTGTGTGTGTGCATACACCCAATCTGATAGGAGAATGAAAGTCTGATATTTCAATCTTTTTGGGGGTAAAATGTCTATAACATAATATTTATAATTTTTGCCACTTGTAAGTCTACAATGCAGTAGCATTAAATACAGTCATAATATTCTGTAAACATGAATTTATAAACAACAGAAACATATTGCCTATAGTTCTGAAAACTGGGAAGTTCAAGTCAAGGTACCACCAGATTCAGAGACTTGTGAGAGTTATTCCTCATGAATGGCACTCTCCATGTGTCCTTACACAGTGAAAGGGACAAATTATATCCTCACAGGGCAGAAGGCACAAACAGATTCTCTGAAGCCCTTTTATAAGGGCACTAATCTTATTCATGAAGGTAAAACTCTCAAGACCTAATCACCTCCCAAAGTCTCCTCCCCCCACCTCTTAATACCACAGTCTTTGAGGTTAGGTTTCAATATATAAGTTTTGGAGGGACACAAACGTTCAGATCAAGGCACTCTCTATGTTCAAAACTTTAAAAATTCATTCTCATAAAAAACTCTGTGCCTAATAAGAAAATAATCCCCTTTCCCTCCTATTTCCAAGCCCTGGTAATCTCTATTCTATTTTTTATTATTTATTATTTTTATTTTTATTTTTTGAGTTGGAGTCTCACTCTGTCACCCAGACTGGAGTGCAGTGGCCGCTCCCGGCCACTGCAGCCTCGACCTGCTGGGCTCTGGCGATCCTTCCGCCTCAGCCTTCCAAGTAGCTGAAACTACAGGCACGAGCTACCACGCCCGGCTAATTTTTGATTAGAGAGTAGAGATGAGGTCTCACCAAGTTGCCCAGGTGGGTCTCGAACCGCGGGCTCAGGCAATCCACTCACCTCAGCCTCCCAAAGTGCGGGATTACAGGCTGAGCCATCGAGCCTGGCTCTATTTTTTATCTATAGGAATTTGCCTAATCTAGGTACCTCATATAAGTGGAATCATATAATATTTGTCCTACTGTGTCTGGCTTATTTAACTAAGCATAATGCTTTCAAGGTCCATTCATGTTGTAGTATATATCAACATTTCAGTTTTTTTTGTGGTGAAATAATATTCCCTTGTATGTATATACCACACTTTGTTTCCTCATTCATCTTTTGATTTGACCCTTGGGTTGTTTTTACTTTTGGTCTATTGTGAATAATGTTGCTCTGGATATAGGTGTGCAAATATCTGTTTGAATCCCTGCTTTCAATTATTTCAATTATTTTGGGTATGGGAATTTAGATATAGAAATGGAATTTCTGGGTCATATGGTAATTCTGTGCTGAACACTTTATTATCCAAGTGGCTGCACCATTTGATATTCCAACCAGCAATACACAAGGTTTCTATTTTCTCTACATCCTCACTAATTTCTTTTTTTTTTAGTAACCATCCAAGTAGATGTGAAGTGGTATCTCATTGTTGTTTTGGATTCTATTTCTCTAATGATTATGTTGAATATCTTTTTATATACTTATTGTACATTTACATGTCTTTGGAGAAATGGCTATTCAAGTCCTTTGTCCATTTTTAAATTAGATTGTTCAGTTTTTGTTGTTATTAAATCTTAGGGGTTCCTTATATACGGTGGCTATCAATATTTCATCAGATATATATATTTCTGATATATATCAGATATATGATTTGAAAGTTTATTCTCTCATTCAGTAGGTTGTCTTTTCCTTTCTTGATAGTGTCCTTTGATGCACAAATGTTCTTAGTTTTAATGAAGTTCATTTTATCTATTTTTTCTTTTATTGCCTGTGCTTTTGACATCATATTCACGAAATCATTGCCAAATCCAATGTCATGTAGATTTCTCCCAATGGTTTCTAAACGTTTTATAGTTTCAACTCTTAAATTTAGGTCTTTCATTTATCTTGTGCTAATTATGCTGTGGTATACAGAAAGAGTCCATTTTCATTTGTCTGCATGTGTATATCCTATTTTCCCAGCATTGTTTGTTAAAAGACTGTCTTTATCCTATTGAACAGTCTTGGCACCCTTGTTGAAAATCAATGGATGATATATATGAGGGTTTATTCTGAGCTCTTGATACAGTTTGGATACTTGTCCCTTCCAAATCTCATATTGAAATTAGATCCCCAGTGTTGGAGGTGGGGCCTGGTGGAAGGTGTTTGGATTATGCAAGTGGATTGCTCATGAACGGCTTGATGACTTCTCACTCTGTTAGTTCATGTAAGATCTGACTGATGAAAAGAGCCTCCCATTTCTTTGTCTTTCTCCCTTGCCATGTGATATGCCATCTTCCCTTTGCCTTCTGCCATGAATGGAAGCTTTCCGAGACTCTCACCAGAAGCAGAAGCTGGCACCAAGCTTCTTGTGTAGCCTGAAGAACTATGAGCCAAATAAACTTCTTTTCTTTAAAATTACACAGACTTAGGTATTCCTTTATAGCAATGAAAAAATAGACTAAGACAGCTCTCTATTCTATTTTTATGACAGTACCATACCATTTGAATTACTTTACCTTTCTAGTCTTGAGTTGGTTAGTGTGTTTTGCAAATTTATTCTTTTTCCAGATGATTTTGACTCTTTTGGGCCACTCACAATTCCATATAAACTTTAAAAACATTTTATTGAGGTTTAATTGACATGTAAAAGCTGCCCATATTTAATGTATACAACTTGATGAGATTAAGAATAAGTGCAAACCCATTAAACCAGCATTATCATCAAAGCCATAAACATATCCCTTTTCTCTCAATGCTGCCTCCTGCTCTTTTTATTATTATTATGATTATGATGATGATTATCATCATCATCATTATTTTGTGTATTTATGTGGTAAGAACACAATATAAAATCTACCCTCTTAGCATATTTTAAGCGTACGATACATTATTGTTAGCTATAGACACTATGCTGTATGATAGATCTTCAGGACGTATTTATCTTGCATAAGTGAAAGTCTGTACCCTTAAGCATCACCTCCCCATTTCTCCCTCTTCCCAACTCCTGACAACCACTATTCAGCTTTCTGCTTCTACAAGTTTGATTATGTTAGATTTTTAGATTCCACATATAAGTGAGATCATACAGTACTTTTCTTCCTGTGTCTTTTCATTTCAGAAAAAAAAAAGGAATTTTGATAGGGATTGCATTGGATCTATAGATCACCTTGATAGTATTGACATTAAACAATGTTAATCTTCCTATCCGTGAACACAAGATATGTTACATTTATTTAGGTCTTTAATTTCTTTCAACAATTTTTTTAGTTTTCTGCATGCAAATCTTTCACCTCATTGGTTAGATTTATTCCAAGGTATTTAATTCTTTCAGATCTAATCGTAAGTGGAATTTCTTTCTTAATTTCCTTTTTGGTTTGCTTATTACTGATAGGCAACTGAATTTCATTTGTTGATCTTGTACTCTGCAACTATTGCTGAATTCATATGTCAGCTCTAGTATGATTCTTATAGATTTTTCTATACATAAGATCAAATCATCTGTGTATAGGGATAATTTTATCTCTTCCTTTTCGATCCTGGTGCATTTTATTTTTTTCCTTGTTTACTGGATCTGGCTAGAACTTCTCTCTTTTTTTCCTCTTTATTTTATTTTAAAGATGTGGGGTACAATTCGGGTTTAGGTACAAAAGTGGTCTCATACAGGTGAAATTTGGGCCTCCCACTGGTTCTCACTTCCCCTGGTTTAGGATCAGGTACCGTTACTTATGTTATGTGTCCCTCTTCCTCCTTCCCTTGACAGTGTTCCACTACTGCCGATCCTGCTCTTGTAGTACTGTGATAAATGTTCAGAACCCACTTATAAGTGAGAACATGTGGTATTCAGTTCTTTGTTTCTGCGACAGATATACTGAGTATGAAAGACTCTAAATCCAACCATGTTGGTGAGAAGTCCATAATTTTGTCCTTCTTTGTGGTTGTGTAATATTCCATCATGTATATACTCCAGATATTTTTAACCAGGCCTCTTTTGATGGGTAGCACATTTGGTTCCATGTTTTTGCTATTGTGAATAGTACTGCAATAAACATATGTGTGTAGATATCTTTTTTGTAGAATGATTTAAGTTCCTCTGGGTATATTCCCAGAAGGGGGATTGCTGGGTCATATGGAAGGTCAATTTCTAGATCTTTTAAAAATCACCACACTGTTTTCCATAGAGGTTGAACTAATTTACACTCTCACCAACAGTGTTGAAGCGTTCCCCTTTTCCCGTATCCTCACCAGCATCTGTTGTTTTTGATTTATTAATCATGGCCATTCTTACTGGTGTTAGGGAATATCTCAATGTGGATTTGATTTGCATTTCTCTGATGATTAGTGAGGCTGAGTCGTTTTTCATGTATCTGTTGGCTGCTTGTTTGTCTTCTTTTGTTTGTCTTCTTTTCATGTCTTTTGCCCACTTTTATTTTTATTTTTTATTATTATAAAGATGTGGGGTACAATTCAGGGTTAGGTATACAAACATTGATTATGCATGTACCCTTGTTGATGAGGTGTGCCCCTCCCTCCCCTAGCAGTTTCCCTCAACTGTCAATCCCACCTTCCCTCCCTTGACAGTTTTCCATTACTGCCAAATGCTTTCTTATAGTATTATAATTGTTCAAGGTCCGCTTATGAGTGAGAACATATGGTACTCTGTTCTTTGTTTCTGTGATAGATCACTGAGTATGATCGACTCCAAAAAGTATACCTGCACACGTATGTTTGTTGCAGCTCTATTTACAATAGCAAAAACATGGAACCAATCATGCTGCCCATTGAAGCTGAACTGGATAAAGAAAATGTAGTACATATACACAATGGAATATTATGTAGCCATAAAGAAGGACAAACATATGGATTTTGCCCACTTTTATTTGTTTTATTTTGTTTTATTTTATTTTATTTTCGAGTTGGAGTCTCACTGTCGCCCAGACTGGAGTGCAGTGGCCGCTCCCGGCCACTGCAGCTTCGACCTGCTGGGCTCCGGCGATCCTTCTGCCTCAGCCTTCCGAGTAGCTGGAACTACAGGCACGCGCTACCACGCCCGGCTGATTTTGCCCACTTTTAAATAGGGCTGTTTGTTTTTTTTTCCTTTTGACTTGTTTGAGTTCCTTGTACATCTTGGATGTTAGACCTTTGTCAGATATACAGTTAGCAATTTCCCCCCCCCATTTTGTGGGCTGCCTCCCCGCTCTCTTGATGCTTAGTTTTGCTTTACAGAAGCTTTTCAGTTTATTGAGGTACCACTTGTCTATCTTATCTCTTATGGCATGGATACCTGGGGTTTTGATCAGGAATTGGTTGCCTACTCCGATTTCTGTAAGGGTATCTCCTGCATTTTCTAAATTTCTTATAATTTGAGGTTTTATGCTTAGGTCTTTGATCCATTTAGAGTTGATATTTGCGTATGGTGATAGGTAGGGCTCCTGTTTCAATCTTCTGCATGTGGTCAGCCAATTTTTCCAGCACCATTTGCTGACTAGGTTCTCCTCTCCCCAGTGGTTGTTGTTGGAGGCTTTGTCGAAGATGAGTTGGTTGAGAAATTGAGGCTTTGCTTCCAGAATCTCTATCCTGTTCTCTTGGTCCATATACCAATACCAGGCTGTTTTGATTATTGTAGCCTTACAGTAAAGTTTAAAGTCTGGAAGTGTAATGCTTCCTGCTTTGTCTCTATTGCTAAGAATTGTTTTGGCTATTCACGGTTTTTTGTTTCCATACCATATGAATTCCTGTGTTGTTGTTTCCAGGTCTGAGAAGAACGATGTTGGTAATTTAATGGGTATTGCGTTGAATCTGTAAATTGCCTTTGGTAGGATGGACATCTTAACAATGTTGATTCTTCCTACGCATGAACATGGAATATTTTTCCATTTTTTGGTGTGTCTTCTTTGATTTCTTTGAGTAGTGTTTTGCAGTTTTCATAGTAAAGGCCTTTCACTTTTCTGGTTAGGAAGATGCTGAGGCATTTAATTTTTTTGGTGACTATTGTGAATGAAATTGTGCTTTTTATTTAGTTCTCTGCCTGTTTGTTGTTGGTGTATAAAAATTGGACTGTCTTTTGCACATTTATTTTGTACCCTGAGACTTTGCCAAAGTCCTTAATCAGTGCAAGCAGGTTTTTGACAGATTCTCTTGGATTTTCAAGGTATAGCATCATATTATCAACAAAGAGGAATAACTTAACTTCTTTTCCTATTTGGATACCCCTGATTTCCTTTTCCTGTCCATTTACTTTTGCTAGGACTTCCAACACAATGTTGACCAGGAGGGGTGAGAGTGGGCAGCCTTGCCTTGTTCCAGTTTTCAGGTCAAATGCTTGCAGTTTCTGTTCATTTAGTAACATGCTGATTGTGGGCTTGCTATTTTGAGGTATGTTCCTTCTATGCCTAGGTGTTTGAGGGTTTTTATCAAGAAGCGATACTGGATTTTATCAAAAGTTTTTCTTGCGTCTAATGAAATAATCATGTGGTTCTTGTTTTTACATCTGCTGATGTACTGAATTACATTTATGGTCTTGCAGATGTTGACCCAGTCCTGCATCCCGGGAATGAAGCCTGTTTGGCCATGGTGGATGATTCTTGAGATGTGTTGTTGGATCCAATTTGTTAGAATCTTGTTGAGAATTTTTGTATCTTTGTTCATCAAGGAGATTGGCCTTAGTTCTTTTCCTTGTTGGGTCTTTGCCAGGTTTAGGTATCAGTGTGATGTTAGCTTCATAGAATGATTTGGGGAGGATTCCATTTTTCTCAATTGTCCAGAGATTTTCGATAGGATATGTATCAGTTACTCCTTGTATGTTTTGTAGAATTCCGCTGGGAAGCCATCTGGTCCAGGGCTTTTTTTTTTGTAGGTAGTTTTCTTATGAAGAATTCTATTTTCTGGGTTGTTATTGGTCTATTTAGGATTTTAATTTCTTCTTATTTTAACCCTGGAAGTTTGTGTGATGTCAGAAAGTCCTCCATTTCATTTAGGTTTGCATAGTAATCTCTGATAATCTTTTGAATTTCTTCAGGGTCAATTGTAACTTCATCTTTTGCATTTCTAAGTGTGATTATTCGGGCATTTTCTCTTTTTCTTAGTCAGTCTGCTAGGGGTCCATCTATCTTGTTTGTCCTCTCAAAGAACCAGTTTTTTGTTTTGTTGATTTTTTTCTATGATACTTTTGCCCTCTATGTCCTGTAGTTGGGATTTTATTTTGCCTTTACAGCTCCTTAGGTGTGACATTAGTCTGTTAATTTGTGATCTTTCCATTTTTTAAAAATAGGTGTATTTAGAGCTATAAATTTCCCTTTTATTACTGTTTTCATGGCATCACAGAGATACTGGTATGATATATCTTTGTTTTCATTTGTTTCCAGAAATGTTTCCATTTCTTTCCCTTTTTCCATGTTGACCCAGGGGTCATTCAGTAGTGTGTTATTTGATGCCCATCTTTGTGTGTTTTGGAGGTATCTTGCTGGTAGTGATATTTATTTTTTATTGCATTGTGGTTAGAGAAGATGCATGGTAATATTTCAGTCTTGTAGAATTTGTTTATGCTTGATTTATGGTTGAGGATGTGGTGGATCTTGGAGAATGCTCATGTCGTGATGAGTAGAATGCTTCTACACTGCTGGTGGGAATGCACACTAGTGCAACCTCTTTGGAAGACAGTGTGGAGATTTCTGAAAGAACTAGAAATTGACCTTACATATGACCCAGTAATTGCCCTATTGGGAATATACCCAGAGGAACTCGAATCATTATGCAAAAAAGATACCTGCACACGCATGCTTGTTGCAAATCTGTTCACAATAGCAAAAACGTGGAACCAACCATGCTGCCCATCGAAGCTGGACTGGATAAAAAAAACGTGGTACATATACACGATGGAATATTTTGCAGCCATAAAAAAGGACAAACTGGCTGGGCATGGTGACTCAAGCCTATAATCCCAGCACTTTGGGAGGCTGAGGCGAGAGAATTGCCTGAGCCTGCAGGTTCAAGACCAGCCTGGGCAATATTGTGAGACCTTGTCTCTACAATAAATAAAAAAATTGACTTGGCGTGGTAGCACGGGTCTGTAGTTCCAGCTAGTTGGAAGGCTGAGGCAAAAGGATTACCTTAGCCCAGCAGGTCGAGGCTGCGGTGGCCGGGAGCATGCCACTGCACTCCAGCCTGGGCGACAGAGTGAGACTCTGACTCAAAAAATAAAAAAAATAAAAAAATAAAAAGACAAAAGAAGGACAATATATGGACTTCACAGTGACTTGGATAGATTTAGAGTCCATCATACTCAGTGATCTATTACAGAAACAAAGAACAGATTACCATATGTTCTCACTCGTAAGCGGACCTTGAACAATTATCATAATACTGTAAGAAAGGGATTGGCCAAAGTGGGAACCAAAGGGAGACCCAAACTTTACCTGTACAATGACTACTTGTATACCTAATCCTGAATTGTACCCCACATCTTTAAAATAAAATAAATTTTTTTAAAAAGGAAAAAGAAAAGAAAAGAAAAGAAAAGAAAGGGATTGGCAGTAATGGGAAACTGCCAGGGAAAGGGGGGTGGAATTGGCAATTTATGGAAACTGCCAGGGGAGGAGGGGCACACTGCATCAACAAAGGTACCTACATAATGAACATTTGTATACCTAATCCTGAATTGTACCCCATAGCTTTAAAATAAAATGGAAAAAATGTAGGGTGCAATTAAAGAATAGGTAGCTAAGAGGTCGTGGTACGCGTAAAGTTTGGCCCTCCCTTTTGTCCCCACTCCGCCTAGTTTTAGGTCAGGTACCCTTTTTGATTTTATATGTCCTACCTCATTCCTCCCCTGGCAGCATTCCGCTACTGCTAAGCTCTTTTTTTTTTTTTTTTCTGAGTTGGAGTCTCACTCAGTCGCCCAGACTGGAGTGCAGTGGCTGCTCTCGGCCACCGCAGCCTCGACCTGCTGGGTGCTGGAACTATAGGCACGCACCACCACGCCCGGCTAATTTTTTTGATTTATTGTAGAGATGAGGTCTTGCCAAGTTGCCCAGGCAGGTCTCAAACTCGCAGGCTCAGGCAATTCACTCACCTCGGCCTCCCAAAGCGCGGGATTACAGGTTGAGCCACCCACCCCGGCTGTGCTTAAACTCTTTCTTTCTTTTTTTTTTTTGAGTCGGAGTCTCACTCTGTCGCCCAGACTGGAGTGCAGTGACCGCTCCCGGCCACCGCAGCCTCGACTTGCTGGGCTCCGGCGATCCTTCCGTCTCAGCCGTCCAAGGAGCTGCAACTACAGGCGGGCGCTACCACGCCCGGCTCATTTTGATTTATTGTAGAGATGAGGTCTGCCAAGTTGCCCGGGAGGGTCTCGAACCCGCGGGCTCAGGCAATCCACTCACCTCGGCCTCCCAAAGCGTGGGATTACAGGCTGAGCCCCCGAGCCCGCCGCTAAACTCTTTCTTATCGTATCGCAATTAATGATCAGTGTTTGCTTATAAGTGAGAGCATGTGGTACTCAGTTCCTTGTTTCTGTGATAGATTACTGAGTATGAGGGACTCTAATGATACAAGAACAGGCATTTAGACCACTGGAGTAAATATTTTAACATGTTGCAGAATCCAGTTTTCTAATCTTTTGTTGAGAATTTTTACATCTATTGTCATAAGGCAAATTGGACTTTAATTTTCTTATGGTGTTTTCATCTGGCTTTGGTAACAGATATACTGGCCTCATAAAATGAGTTAGGACGTGTCCCTTTTTCTTCTTATTTTTTGGAAAAGTTGAAGAAGTATTGTTGCCAATTCTTCTTCAAATGCTTGGTAGAATTCACTGGTAAGCCGGCCTCGGTGGCTCAGCCTGTAATCCCACGCTTTGGGAGGCTGAGGTGAGTGGATTGCCTGAGCCCGCGGGTTCGAGACCCGCCTGGGCAACTTGGCGAGACCTCATCTCTACAATAAATCAAAAAGATTAGCCGGGTGTGATAGTGTGCTCCTGTAGTTCCAGCTACTTGGAAGGCTGAGGTGGAAGGATCGCCGGAGCCCAGGAGGTCGAGGCTGTGGTGGCCGGGAGTGGCCACTGCACTCCAGTCTGGGTGACAGAGTGAGATTCCAACTCAAAAAAAAAAAAAAAGAATTCACTGGTAAAGTCATTCAGTTCAGAGTTTTCTTTTTTGGGACGTTTTGATTATTGCTTCAATCTTTTTAGGTCTATTGAGATTTTCTGTTTCTTCTTAAGTCAGTTTAGGTAATTTATGTTGTAAAGAATTTGTCCAGTCTTTCCTTGGTTATATAATTTGTTAGTGTACAATACTTCATAGTATTTTCTCTTTTTAAAATATTTATTTTAAAGATGTGGAATACAATTCAGAATCATAGCATTCTCTTAATTCTTTTTATCTCTGTGAGAGTAATAATAATGCTCCACCTTCATTTCTGATATTAGTTGTTTGCATCTTCTGTCTTTTTTCCTTTCTCAATTTAGCTAAAAATTTGTCAATTTTATTTATCTTTTCAAATAACCAATTTCAGGTTTCATTGATTTTTCCATTATTTTTCTCTTTTCTATGTTGTTTATCTTCACTTTAATCTTTATTTTCTTCATTCTATTATCTTTGGGTTTAGTTTGTTTTTTTCCTAGTTTCTTAAAATGTAAGGTTAAGTTATTGACTTTAGAGAATTCTTCTTTTTAAGTATAGTCATTTTCAGGTATAAATTTCCCTATGAGCACCACTTTGAAAAATATTTTTTATTTTAGATTCAGGGGGTACCACGTGTGTATTCATTACATGGACATATTGTGTAGTGATGGGGGTTGGGTCTCAGGTGGCCCATTCCCCAGATAGTGATTATTGTGCCCCATAGGTACTTTCTGAACCCTGGCCCTCTTCCTCCCTCCCCCCTAATTTGTGTCTCCAGTGTCTGTTATTTTCATCTTTGTGAATGTTTAGCTGCAGGGATTTAAATGGGCAACAGGAGGCAGCTAGGGTGAGTTTCTCCTACAGAGTGAACCAAGATAGTTTCCTCAGCATCCAGAGAGGAATGGACCCATGGAGAGCAGAGTAGCATGCCCCATGATTCTCCAAAGGAGAGATAATAACTCTTAGAGCAAAAAAGAAGGAAAAAAATTCACCAACCTAGGCTGGAATTGGCCGGGTTCTCTCCTGTGCTGCACAGTCCACCACAGCCTCCAGACGCAGTGGGGGGGGGGTGTGATGGGACTATAGGAGTGCATCACCATGCCCGACTATTTTTTGTTGTTGCTGTAGAGGCTAAGTCTCACTATGTTCACTATGCTGCCCAGGCTGGTGTCAAACTTCTGGGCTCAAGTGATCCTCTCACCTTGGCTTCTCAAAGTGCTAGAATTACAGGCATGAACCACCACATCCAGCCAAAATCATCCTCTTCTTCACCGTCATCACTTCATCAACATCCCCATCATTAATACCATCATTTAAAAAAATTTAAACTTTTTAAAACTTTATTTTATTATAAAGGTGTGGAGTCAGGATTAGGTAATATGTAATGTATGTGCTGGTGAAGTTTGGGCCTCCAACTGATCCTCACTTCCCCTGCGTTAGGATCAGGTACCCTTTGTGTTGTTATGTGCCCCCTGCTCCCCTGGTAGTGTCCTGTGACTGGCAGTCCCTCCTTTGTGTTATTGTGGTTAATGTTCAGGTCTCACTTATGAGTGAGAACATGTGAATACCATCATTGTATCATCACCAATATCATAAACTTCACCATCCATTATCATTTTGAAAATTGCCATAATCTTCATTGCCATTATCATTGACATTTTCATTTTCAGCAACATCATTAGTTTAACGGTGACCATTAGGTTTTTCCTCTTATTCATTCTTCCAATCATTTTCTGAATCAGCATCATTTTCTGTGTCATCACAATTTTTATCACCATCATTATAAACATCATTATTATATTCTTTATCATCATCACGATCAAAATCATTGCCATCATAAACATCATCATCATCATCTTTATCAGCAGCAGTTTTACCATAATTACCAGCATCAATTTCAGTACCATCATTTTCACGATGATCACTTTTATTGTCATCAACACTAACATCATCTTCAACATTTTCATCACCATCATTATAAATAGCATCATCTACTTCAACTATCATCATCTTTATCATCACAATAATCATCACTAACATCATTACTACTATCATCTTCCTCATCACCACCACCACTGGAATTATTTTCACTATCATCATCACCATCACCTTAATTACCAGAACCATAATTATCAACGTTATTAATCTAATCATCACAAACTCCATCATTTTCATTACCAACATCATGTTCTTCATAACCATCATTATCATAATAATCAATGTCACATTAAGATTATCAATAGTACCAATATCATTGTTAATATTTTCACTATTATTATTGTCATCATTTTTGTCATTATCAGCATAAATGTGTTCATCACCGTCATCACAACAACTGTCATTTTCTCCAATTTTATTATGTTTATCGTAGTCATCCTCCTCATTATTATTATCTACACAGCCACCATGGTAACTATCATAATCATTATCCTCTCCACGATCCCCATTATCATCTTCACAACCATATTGATGCAGATTTTGTGACTGGTGATAACAATGATGGTTTAATAATAATGAAGATGATGAGGATGATGGTATGATGACAATGAATATGATGATGTGGCTGGAATCATGGTGATAGTGCTGACAGTGGAAATAATTATGGTGATGAAGGTGATGATGGCAATGACGACAGTTAAGGTGCTCCTGTTGAAAGTAATGATGTACATGAAGATGACAAATATGATGGTGATGATGATAGTAATGATGAGGGTGATAATGGTGGTGACCATGGTGGTGATGAACATGAAGACGGTGATGATGATGGTGAAAGTAATTGAATAAAGAAAATGGAAATAATGATGGTGAAGATGATGATAGAAACATAATGGTGATAACCATAATGAAGACGAAGACAGTGGCAATGGTGAAGAAAATGGTGATGCTGCTGTGATGAAGACGATGGGAATGATTGTGGTGATGAAGATATTGTAGATAATAATGGTAGTGATGATGATGATGGTGAAAGAATCACGATGATGATAATGCAGATTATGATGGTGATAAAGAACATGATTCTGGAGAGAAGGATGCTGGTGATTAGTGTGAAGATGATGATGATATGTTCATAGTAAATATGCTGACAGTGATTGAATGACGATGATAATATAATGCAGATGATAATGATAATGAAGACGATTAAGATGTGATGATGCAATAATGATGATGGTATTCATGATGGTAATAATGGTGAAGAAGTCAGTGGCAGTGATGGTTTTGAAGATAATGATGGTCATAATAAAAATGGTGGTAATCATAATGATTGTGAAATTGATGATGATGATAGTCATGGTAATTTTGATGATGGCAATAATGATAGTCATAATGATGGTGAAAAGAATAATGTGTATGATAATGAAGATGATAATGATGATAAGACAATTATGGTAATAATGAAAAAGTTCATAATGATGAGATGGACATGATTTTGATTCTGTTAATGATGTTAGTGATGAAGAGTGCAAAGATGAAAATAATTTTAATGCTGATTAGGAAGATAATGGTGATGATGATGTGAGGGATGTAATGGTGATGGTGAAAATAATGAGATGGTAATAATGATAAAATTAGGAAAGTGATGTTTATCATAGTGGTGATGAGGGTGTTGATAGTGATGATGATGGAGATATTAGAGATGATGATAATGGTGATGAAGACAATAATTGTGATGAAAATGGTGATGACAACAGTGATGATGGTGATGATAATCATGAGGTTGAAAATGGTGATTATAATTGGGTTAATGATGATGGCAATATGATTACAAAGATGGTACTGATGATGGTGAAATTGATGCTGAAGATGATAATTGAAAAGATGGTGAGGATACTGCTGCTCAGAATGATGCTAGTAATGGTGATAATAGTGATAACATTGGTGATGGTGATGATAGTAAGGATAACATTGGCGAGATGATGGTGATGATTCTATTGATAATAAATGCTATGATGTTGGAGACAATGATAATGATGATGACAATGATGTCGAGGATAATATCGGACATAATGATAATTATTGTGATAGTGATGATATTGTTGTCAATAATGATGATTTTATTGGTGATGATGAGGATGGTAAAGATCAGTGTGAAGATGGTGAAATGATGGTAATAATGTTCATGTTGGTGATCATGACCATAATGGGGAGAAATATAAGGAAAATAATGGTGATGATTATACTGCTGGTAATGATGATTTTGAGGATGATGAGAATTTGATGATAATTATGAAAACATTAATGACAGTAGTGACTATAATAATGTAGATGATGGCAATATTTAAGATAGCTATGGTGAGAAAAATGATGTGCTAATGATGAAAATGAAGATGAAAATTATGGTGATAATTAAGATGGTGAAGATGGTGATGGTTATGGTGATGATAAAAATCGTGATGACTGAGATGATGAAAAACATGTAGACGAGGCCGGGCTCGGTGGCTCAGCCTGTAATCCCGCGCCTTTGGGAGGCTGAGGTGAGTGGATTTCCTGAGCCCACGGGTTTGAGACCCGCCTGGGCAGCAAGACCTCATCTCTACAATAAATCAAAAAATCAGCTGGGCGTGGTAGTGCATGCCTGTAATTCCAGCTACTTGGAAGGCTGAGGTGGAAGGATCGCCAGAGCCCAGCAGGTCGAGGCTGCGGTGGCGGGGAGCGGCCACTGCACTCCAGTCTGGGCAACAGAGTAAGACTCCAACTCAAAAAAAAAACCAACAAAAAAACATGTAGACGATAATGAAAATGATGAGGATGATGGAAAAGATGATGATGGATGAAAGTGAGGATAATGATGCTAGTAATTATGGTGATGGTGATGATAATGGTGATGATGATTGTGATAATATCGTGTAGGATGGTGATAAGGATAGTGATGGTGATTGAGATAATGGTGTAAAGATGATGATGATGGTGGTAATGATGATAATGAATATAATGGTGGTAAGAATAATGCTGATAAAAATGGTGATGATGAGGCCAGGTGCAGTGGCTCAAGACTGTAATCCCAGCACTTTGGGAGGCTGAGGCGAGAGAATTGTCTGAGCCCAGGGGTTCGAGACCAGCCTGGGCAACTTGGTGAGACATTGTCTCTACACTATATCAAAAAATTAGCCGGGTGTGGTAGCGTACATCCTATGGTTCCAGTTACTTGGAAGGCTGAGGCGGAAGGATCGCCTGAGCCCAGCAGGTTAATGCTGGGGTGTCCGTGAGTGAGCACTCCAGCCTGGGCGACAGAGTGAGACTCTGACCAAAAAAAAAAAAAAAGATGATGATGAAGTGATGAATACGATGATATTCAAGGTGCAGATGATGTAATGATGATGGTGATTATGATGGTGATGGTGATGAAAATGATGCTGATGCTGATGATGAAAGTGACAATGGTGGTGGTTAAAGTGATGAAGATAATTACAATGGTATATTCAGCTACTCAGGTTGCCTTAACTCAGTACCAAAGAGTGGTTGACATAAAGCAACAGAAATTAATTTTCTCACAGTTCTGGAGACTAGATACTCAAGATCAAGGTGCCAGCAAGTTTAGTTTTTGGTAAGACATCTTTCCTTTGGGTTGCACGTAGCACCTTCTCACAGTGTCCTTAAATGATTGTTTTTCTGTGCACATATAGAGAGAGAAAAGGGGAGAGTGAGCTCTGGTTTCCCTTTTCCGTTTATTAAAAACACTAGTCCGATGGGATTAGGACTCCACCCATATGATCTCATTTAACGTTAATTATCTCCATATACAGTCACATTAGTGGTTAGGATTTCAGCATAGTTTTAGGAAAACACAACTTAGTTCACAACAGATGGCAACATGATAATGAAGAGATGCTGAAGATGACAATGATGAGTATAATTATAGTCATGAAATGATGATGATGGTCATTATTATAATAATAATGATGGGAATGATGGTGGTGATCTGCTGCTGTTGATAATGGTAAAGGTGACAATTGTGATGATGTTGAAGATGATGATTATGGTGAGGATGCTGATGATATTGATAATCATGGTGATAGTGATGAGGATGGAGATAGAAGGAGACGGAGAGGGATGAAATGTGTAGGTGGAGCATAGGGATTTTTAGGGCAGTGAAATTATCCTGTTGTGTTGTAATTGTGTGTAATATTATACAATTGTCGAAACCCATGGAGTAACAGAAAAATTAAACCCTAATATAAATTATGAACTTCAGTTAATAATAATATATCAACATTGTCCCATTAATTATAACACATGTGACATACTATTGTAAGGTATTAATAATAAGGAATCTCTCTCCCTCCCTGCCTCTCTTTCTCTCTCTATGTATGTGTTTGTGTATGTGGTGTCAGGATATATGAGAATTTTCTAGGCTTCCCAGTCAATTTTTAGGTAAACCTAAAACTGCCCTAAAAATGTAAAATCTATGAATTAAAAAAGGTTAACTAGCTTAAAAATATGTCAGACAGAAGGAATACATCACCAGTAAAGAACTCAGGGTTAGAATAATATCAGACTTTTCAATATCATTCTGGATGCCAAAAAAAGCAATGGAGCAATAATTCTTATATATTATGGAAAAGAACTTTGAACCTAGACTTTTTAATCTAACCAAATTGTTATTTAAATGTAAGGCAATAATGAAAATATTTTCCAAAATATTAGGCTTTGGGGGTTTGCTACATAAGGACTAACTTTGAAAACACAGGTAGAAGTACACAAACAAGAAGATAAACAAATCTTAACAAGTATTGCAAGAATATAGCAGGTTTGGATGATCAATCTTCTTTGTTAAATTTATTGTTGCCTTAACAGTAAAACTAAAAATAGTTTTAGGAATAAGGGGAAGAAAATGAAATTTATAGACCACATTAACATAATGGAGATGAGAAGAGACCAAATTAACTTGAGAGCTTGCTGAACTTCTACTTTTATTAGGGAAAATTATAAACATTAATATCTTTAGAAATGAAAAAGAGTTAATAAGAATGATCCTTAAGGGAAAACATCATAGAAAAGTAAAAAAAAAATGATAACTTTTAAAACACTGGAGAGAGGAAATTACTGTCCAATTGAAAGCACTTAATGGAGACAAGAAAAACAAAAAATAAAATCTGTAGTGTAATCTGATTCTAGACATTTCAGAAAAGCTCATCCATCAATGTAAATTCGTTAGATTTAGTCCAATTGCAGAAAATTAAATTTCTTCTTTCTTTAAACACTAGTTTACCAAACAAGGAATCTTCCAGTACCAAGGGTTTAGTATTTTATTTATGTTCAGCAATAGATAATAACCAACAATCAAATAATTTTACTTCATATTCAGCTAGTATCCAATTTATGGCATCCATAATTTGTCTGTGTTCAGATACTGCTCTAAGCACAATGTTATGGCCTGATGGTCTGTTCATAGAGAAATATATATATATATGTATATATATATGTGTATATATATATATATACACACACACATATATGTATATTCTGTGTGTGTTTCGTTACTAAGGATAAATATGGACAATTTTACACCTTTGATAGATGTTTGCAAGTTTGCTGAAAAGGAAAAAAAAGAGGGGGGAAGAATCGTCTGGCAGCTATCCCCCTTTTGGCCATTAGAGGGAGATCACGTTTCACTTTTACCCGATCAGTGCCACTTGAAAAAGTGGACTTGTTTTTTCTGTTCTTCCTACTCGGAGCCAATATTTTCTTTCCAGGGAATTAGTCTTTCTTCTTGGGCCAGAGGCTCTGGAAGTCTACGTACGGTTGAGAGGATTAATCTGTGTCTGAGGACATAATGGAAGCTAACAAAGTTAACATTCTTTCACACGTTGATTAGTCACCAGAAATGCCAAATGACTATGCTGTAGCTAGTGTCCTGCTAAGCTTGTAGCAATTGAAGTGTGTGGGAGGTGATATTCTCAAACTGAATTCTAATTTATATTCTTAATTTTAAGGTTATTTTTTATAATTTGAAGGTTATAATGAACTACACGGCACCATCTGCCCCCTCCACCTACATACACCCAGACACACACACACACACACACACACACACACACACACACACACACACACACACACACTATTGCTGTCAGTGGTTGAGCTTGGGCTGGATATAGAGGGGCAGCCAGTGGTGAAGGAAAGTGTGGTTTCCCCAGTTACCACCCAAAAATGCTGTTTCAGTTCAGCATCTGTCTGATTTTAGTAATATTATAAAAATAAAACGGTAAAAAACAAAGTTTTTTTTTTTTTTTGAGCTGGAGTCTCACTCTGTTGCCCAGACTGGAGTGCAGTGGCCGCTCCCCGCCACCGCAGCCTCGACCCGCTGGGCTCCGGCGATCCTTCCGCCTCAGCCTTCCGAGTAGCCGGAACTACAGGCGCGCGCTACCACGCCCGGCTCATTTTTGATTTATTGTAGAGACGATGTCTTGCCAAGTTGCCCTGGCTGGTCTCAAACCCGCGGGCTTCAGGCAATTCACTCGCTTCAGCCTCTCAAAGTGCTGGGATGGCAGGCTGAGCCACCGAGCCCGACCCAAAAACTATTTTTTTTTTTTTTTTTTGAGTCGGAGTCTCACTCTGTCGCCCAGACTGGAGTGCAGTGGCCGCTCCCGGCCACCGCAGCCTCGACCTGCTGGGCTCCGGCGATCCTTCCGCCTCAGCCTTCCAAGTAGCTGGTACTACAGGCGCGCGCTACCACGCCTGGCTAATTTTTGACTTATTGTAGAGATGAGGTCTCGCTTGCCCAGGTGGGTCGCGAACCCGCGGGCTCAGGCAATCCACTCACCTCAGCCTACCAAAGGCGCGGGATTATAGGCTGAGCCACCGAGCGCGGCAGGACTATTCTTATGCACACATAATTGACTGAATATTATGAAATGTGGGGGTTGTTCTGCAGACCCTCCCCTAACAGATAGTGTATATGAAATATCTTCATTAGTGATTCACATTGTGGGCAAAGATTATTTCTCATCCTCCCACCCCTACTCACTCTCTGTATCATTGCTGTGATGTTTTCTGCCCTCCTTCCCATGATCAAAGTAGAAAAGGGCCAATATTAAGTGCTTAAAATGGTCATATCTCAGTCAGAAGTACTCATCTATAGTAGCTTTCTTTCCCTTACTTACTTAAGTTAGATTAGCTGGAGCTGCTGGAAGTCTTTCTCTAACCCTCCTCATTTTCAGTAACTTGTCATAGCTTCCTCTGCTGTATGCAAATCCCCATAGTAATCTCTTCCCTCTAGACTCTCAGCACACAGTTTTGTTTCTCAGAACATTTGACATTATTTTAGTTTGCATTTAATCACTTGTCTAAACATCACATCCATGATTTGATAAGTTGGAACATATCTTAATATTATTTCTACTTCTGGGAATGTCATTTCTTCTTTGTTTTCTTTCTTCCTTTTTAGTTTGTTTTGCTCAGTTTTAAATGTTCTGTGTATTGAATCTTATGTATTATACATGTTTTTGTGTCTGGTTTATTTCAGTCATCCTTAATTTAGCAGGTTCATCCTTGTTTTCTTTCCTTTCTTTTTTTTTTTTTTGAGTTGGAGTCTCACTCTGTCATCCAGGCTGGAGTGCAGCAGCATGCTCACGGCCACCCCAGAGTTGACCTGTTGGGCTCTGGCGATCCTTCCGCCTCAGCCTTCCAAGTAGCCAGAACTACAGGCGCATGCTACCATGCCCAGCTAATTAAAAAACAAAATTTATTGTAGAGACGAGGCTGGTATCAAACCCGTGGGCTCAGGCAATCCGCTCGCTTCGGCCTCCCAAAGTGCTGGGATTACAGGCTGAGCCATTGAGCTTGGCCTCATCCTTGTTTTCATGTATAACTGTAGTTTGCTTATTTTCACTCTTGTATAGTATTCCATTGTTTGACTATCACACATCTCATTTATCCATTGTACTGTTGAATGGTATATGGGTTGCTTCTTGTTTTGGGGAGTTGAATGAAAGTCCAAGTTGGGGGCTATAAAAAGATGGTGATTTGTGTGTGTGTGTGTGTGTGGAGGGGAGGCATGAAAAGTGATGAATTTCACATAAGGCCACAGAGGAAAGAAAGAAGGTGAAAGATGTCTATGGTGGAGATAATTCTCTGTTGACTATAGGGGGATTAGCTTCATGAGGGCCCACAATTCAGTAACTAAGAGGGCTGAAAGATTCAGGAGAAACAAAGTCACTGAAACAATTGATGTTGTCTGTGTAATATTTAATTGCCTCTTCTTGTGTGTCATATAGGGAGAGATAGGAAAGGTTGAAATTAAACCCAGAGTTTGGGATAGGCCTTTTCTCTGTGCATATGCATTTCCATGTTCCATCCTGGTTCTGGCCTGCTGCAGCATCTTCCAACTTCCATGTCCATGTGTGGTGAGGGATGAGGAATCTGGTTTTGGAGTTGAGGCCTCAGTGCTCTTCACCACAGCTTGTCTTCTCTTTGGGCTTCTGTTCAAGTTTTCTTTCAAGCCCTTGTCTCACATACAAGGTGGACAAACAAAAAACATTTTTTCCAAAATAGTGTGTGTATGTCAAGGACTATGGCCATGTTTGAATTATGTAAGTAATTGGGTATTGGGAGTAGATGTGCCTGTTAGGTAAGTAGTCTCAGTCATTTTTTTTCCTCAAAATTTCCAGAAGCTATAATAGTAAAGGTAGAAATATTAGAATTTAAAAATATAAAATTATTGCTTGGGAAAAGATATTGGGAATAGAGTACAGTACAGATGTTAAATAAGTTGTGATGTTTATAAAAATATTAATAACTATGATTTACCTTCCTTTTTAAAAATGATAACAAGAAAAAACAATAAACAAAAGAAAAAAGAATATGGATAAGCAAATAATGGAACAGAAAAGCCAAATGATCAATAAATCAATGCAAAGATGCTAAACTACCCTAGTTATACAGGAAATGCAAACCAAAGTAAAAATAATACTTCTAATCTTACAGTTTGGAAAATATCAAAATTGAGTTGACATTTAATGCTGGAAGAGATTGACAGAGGTGGTTTCATACATCGCTGGTGCACATATTATTTTTTAAAGCTCTTCTGTAAGACAATTTGATAAAAATACAGTTAAATTTACTTCTGGTGATAGATCAAATAGATATAAAACATTTAGTTACCAAGAAAAAAGAGAGAACATTTAGTAACAAATAGTAGATTAAAAAGCACGCCAATCATTTTATAGTGGCAATCATAATGACAAAATTTTGGAAATATCTTAAATTCCTTTTAACAGGAGTATTATTGAATAACATATGGCACATATACATTATGAGTTATAAGGTAACCATAGAAAGAATGATCTAGATTTATTGCAGTTTACTTCACCATGTTTTCAAGATAAAGTTTTGGGAGTACAAACAGAGAACAGAATAGGACCGGATACCATATTTATAAAACATTTTGTACAAACTTACATACATATGTGTATGTATTTATTTGCCTACAGTAATGTGAACACCGGGCAATTTATGGAAGAATGAACATTCATTCACTTTTTCTTTTTTGGGGGGTGGTAGTGACTACAAATGGAGGGGATGGGATAGAATTCCACTGATCTACCACTAAAAAATAAAAAAAAAAGGAAAAGAAAGTTGTCCAAAATGAAACTGTCTTGTCTAAAATAGTTTGAGTTGCATATGAATTGTATATGTATGTTTACATATACATGAAAATGCATTTAAATGATTGGTATAATAATAACGCTGTTCTTTCATGTAAAATTTCTGGCGATTTTAATTTTTTTCATAGTCTTATTTCCTTTTGAATTTTATAATGATAGATTGTACATAGAATCAGGAAACTGTAACTATTTTATTTGTTGAAAACAAAGTATCAGATCTGAAGAGACCTTCGAAATTTGACTTTTGAAGAGGTAGAACCATATTATTTTAACCTCCTATTCTCTTAATTTTCTGGGGGTAGATTTAATATTATAAACAGGGCTAAATTTTCTTGATATCATGATAATATTTCTGTAAAGACAAACAGTTGTTGAAAAAAATTCTTCAAGGTAAAATATTTGTCACTATTAAATGGGGTTTCTGTTCATTTCCAGATACAGAGGTAATATAATCTCAAACTTGAAATTGTCCAAAAGATTACCTAATCTCTTTATGTGGTATATGAAATCCCACTACAATATTCCTGCTAAACTGTTATTGAGTTTCTGCTGACATACCTTCAGTGATAGGCAGTTTACTACCTCCCAAGAGTAGCTCATACTACTTTTTGTTTAGACTTGAGTGCTGGAAGTGACTTGATGGTTTCTGGGGGCCTTTCAGTTCTGGGGTTCCATGATTATAGTGGTTTTATTTTACCCTGGGACAATGCTACTTAAAACATGGCCTGTGGCTTGCATCTGGATCACCTGGAAATGCCTTTAACACATGCATTTAGATTCCTAAGCCTTTCCCCAGATCTGCAAAGCTCCAGTCCTTAGTGCCCCTCTCTACATTTCTATAAAGTACAGATGGTGACATCATTGGACATGCATGGAGGAGGAATTGGTGGGGGGAGAGGAGAATTTACCCCAGGCTCAGAGCCCCTAAGATGATCAAGCCTTTTCCTTTATTTGGGAGTGTAATATTCTTCCCTTACATTTGGTGGCTGAGTTCAGAGCCCAGCCCCACTTTTCTTTCCTCTGGCTCCACCATTCTCAGAGGGACACTAGGCTGCTTCCCAGGATATCAGGAAGGCAGCACATTTTCTCAGTACTTCTTTGGAAGTGCTTGTTTTAATAATTCACTAGACAAGACTAGGTGCGGTGGCTCACACCTATAATCTCAGCATTTTGAGAGACTGAGGAGAGAGGACTGCCTGAGCCCAGGAGTTTGAGACCAGCCTGGGCAACATGGTGAGACCACATCTCTACAATAAATAAAAAAAAATTTGCCAGGCGTAGTGGTGCACCTGTAGTTCCAGCAACTTGGAAGCCTGAGGTAGAAGGATCGCCTGAGCCCAGCAGGCTGAGGCTGCAGTAGCTGTGACTGTGCCTCTTCACTCCAGCCTGGGTGACAGAGTAAGGCTCCAACTAAAAAATCAAAAAAAAAAAAAAAAAAAAAGAAAGAAAGAAAAGACAAAAAAATTGACTGGAGAGAAACATCTCTTTTGGCTAATGTTTTATGTAATGCTTCAAGTTCTGGTGTTTAGCACCACAAAAATAAGCTCAGGGTTAAATTCTACGCCATTTACTTTGGGTCTGTTTACATGTATGCTGCTCCAGATCGGTTCAGTATGATGTGACTGAGTCTTGGGAGCCAACATTTATTGAGTTATTAAAATACTCATTGATTGTTTTCAGATAATTTAAATTTCCTTACCCAGTCAAACATCTTATTATCATAACAAAGTGAAAGGAGAAGTGTTTTATTTTCCTAGTGGTTCTTGAAAGAAATACAGAACTTACAAAATATGTGTCACACTCAATTGAAGCACTCAGGAAATAACTTGTCGTGTCTCAGTCCTAATGCCAAACACATCAAGTGAAGGTAATAATAAATAATCTCTTAGCAGAAACAGCAGCAAGTGGAGTGGAAACTATAGCTGTGGGGATGTCTTCCTATTTATCTTAATGTGACAGTCAGAAAGGCAGCAAGGGACTGAGGAAGTCCTGAGCAACACTCAGTGGTTGACATTGATTGATGCCAAACAGCTCAGGACAATCCCATTGACACAGTTCAGTCAGTGTGCAGATGTAGTTCCAGGAGCTGGAGCTTTGAAAAGCACATACATCTGCTTGGTTAAATCTGAGGGCCAGATGACTTGGGAGGCTACTTCAGTTATTTAAGCCTGAAGAGGAGATGTGATTTTTATTAGACTGAAAAACACAAAATGGGGGAGTTTTTCAGAAGCATTTTTTCTGTTCAGATCTAAATTAATCAATCAAATTAGTAAAAAGGAAACTAACTCTGACAATTTCATTATAAGATTTAAACTCTCTAGCTTGACCAAACCATAGAAAATCTCATTAGCAAGCTTGGTGATTTGGTCGTGGCCTAAATTTAACAGGAACAGCATTGAGATTTCATAGACTATTTGGAGTTAACCAGACCTAAAGATTTTCAGGAACATTCAAGAGAATATTTATAGATACTTGTAAAATTTTTTCTTCCTTATGGCTTCAATGCAATTGATTGGCTTTCTGATGAGACTGTCAATACTTGAGAATTTTGAAGACTTCTTGGGAATGTATAATATCTGAGAAGAGATCATATCAAAAGTTTTGGAGAAAAGATATAAAAATCCCAAAAGAAAGATTTTATGGTCACTAAAATAATTAATTTGATTTGTTTAAAAAGTTCACCTAAAGTATTAATATTAAAAAAATGTCAACAGGGAATTTTTGCTCCTGTGCAACTTTTGAAATCTTGAGGGTATTAAATAATCCAGAGTAGAACAACATCAACACAATGTGTTCTAGCCAAAGATTGTGATGGGGAGTCAGGTAGGTGAATGCACTAGCTCTGGAAAGTACTGGCAAAAGTGTTCATGTGATTTGTGGAAATAGTAGATATTACTATTTTGGCAGCAGGATGCCTAACTTTTTTTTTTTTTAACAGAGCAATGACTTCTGAAAATCACTTGTGTTACAGTTAGAAGCATATAAATAAGTGTAGAAAGGCAGGCCACACCCGAGGTAATGCAGAAATGGGAAACTAGAACATTTTGAAGAGTTGAGTCACTAGACAAACATTTTTTGGGGCTTTATTTTTATTATTTTATTATTTTTTATTTTAAAGATGTGGGGTACAATTCAGGGTTAGGTATACAAATGTTCATTATGCAGGTACCCTTGTTGATGAGGTGTGCCTCCCTATTTCTATTATTTTTAAAGGACACATAATTTTATATATTTATGGGGTACAGTATGATATTTTGATAAATGAATACAAAGTATAATTATCAAATCAGGGTCATGAGCACATTTATCACCTCGAACATTTATCATTTCTTTGTGTTGAGAATATTCAAAATCGAGTCTTCTAGCTATTTGAAAACATACTATAAATTGCTCTTTATCATCGTCACCCTATACTGCTATAGATAGAACACTAAAGCTTATTTGTCCTATCTAGATGTGCTTTTGTTTCTGTTAACCAACTTCTGGCTGTCCCCTCCTTCCCCCTCCCCTTTAGCTTGCTTTTTAGTCAGTGTGTGACTTGTGGCTTGTGCCTCCTGTGGATCTGTGAGGCTCACCTGTGTTGCAAGTAATAGCTCAAAATAGTCTAGGGCCCCTTCATGACAAGCCTTACCCGTTGCATGATGGTGGTAACCTTCCCTTCCTAGACACACACCACATTCTCAGCTGGGGGCGGGGCTATAGTATAATCAGGCAGGGCACTCAACCTTGGAATAGATGGGAAGGGAACAGAGTGTACCTCCTGACCCATCCATTGAAAGGAAAGGAGAGGTCTGAATCGGGCTATTCATTGGCAAGAAGGTGTTGATTTTGGGGGCGGGGTATGGTGGGAGTGTGTAGTGAAGGGAGCAGAAGCACAACTATTAAAATGTGTTCTAGGCACAAAAGGAGGCTTTGAGTGAGGTTTGACGCAATTTTAATCTGGAAAGCCTGTGATTTAACAATTATTTTGCTCTTCTGGGAGACTTCTCTCACCTTGCTCAGGAAGTTCAGTTGGCTCATTCTACTAAAGCAGCAGTTATAATCAGCAGCAAGTATGAGCAAGATGAGGCAAGGCTGGTGGAGCTGTGGGAGAAGAGTCCCTGAGGCATTGTGGCCAGGGCACAGTTTGCATAGGCATTTTGGTGAGATAGCAGAAACTTGGCAAATGAAAGAGAAACCTTTGGTAACATAAGGCAGTCTAGTTTTCTTAACAAGATCCACCAGCATCTAGTCAGGCAACACTTCAATAATTCAAAGTATAGTCTGACTCACTCATGATAAAGTAACACAGAAGTGACCAGAGGTATGAATTCTTATAAATCCTCAATTACCTCCCATAAGTACATACATAAAACAAAGTCTTTAATTAAAATATAAGTTTGGCCCAGGTACAGTGGCTAATGCCTGTAATTCCAGCACTTTGGGAGGTCAAGAAGAGAGGATTACTTGAGTCCAGGAGTTCGAGACCAGCCTGGTCAACACAGTGAGGCATTGTCTCTACAAAAAAATCTAAAAATTAGCCGAGCGTGGTGGCATGCACCTGTAATTCCAGCTACTTGGAAGGCTGAGGCAAGAGGATCACCAGAGCCCAGGAGTTCAGGGCTGTAGTGAGCTGTGATCATGCCATTGCACTCAAGCCTGGGTGACAGAGTGAGACCAACTCTCTCTCTGTCTCTCTCTCTCTCTTTCTCTCTCTCTCTCCACACACACACACACACACACACACACACACACACACACACACACCACACACACACACACATACACACACACACAACACACACACACATACATACGTATTTGAGGTTCACATAAAAAAGAAATTATAGCATCTTGGATTTTTAGTCTCGCATATTTCCTGATTAACTTTCCATTCATTTGTTCCTTCCTTATTTTGTTTATCAAATATTAATTAAGCACCTACTATGTACTAAAATGTATTAGGCATTAGGGATACAGAAATAAATATCAATTAATCAAGCTTGGCCTTTGAAACTTGACTGCCTGATATAAGTCATACAAGTACATCAATATTCATTAGTCAGTGTCAAAGGCTCTATGTCAAAAAATACATAGAGAATACTGGGGGTGCAGAAAGAGACAGTCAGGGAATGCTTCCTGGAGGACCTTTAGTTTCAATTAAATCTTGAAGGAAAGGTTGAGAGCCAAACGGAATAAAAAAGATTAGAAATGTGAACTAATTCCAGGTAGAGGGAACAGCATGAATGAAAATACAGAATGAAACAGTGTAACACATTCAGGAAAGTGCAAGCAATTCAGTATGGCAGGCATAGAGGGCATGTCAGGGAGAGGCAGGAAATGAAGCTGGCAAGGTGGGTTAGGACCTGTGTACTAAATTCGTTTTTGACCTCGATTCTGAAATCTGTAGGGAGCCATGGATGGGAGGTGTTATGATCAGATTTGCATTTCAGAAATTTCAAGTGGGACCTTTGTGGGAGAAAGGAATCCCCAGGGCCAAACTACGATGTGGTCTTGTTTATTTTATTTTTATTTATTTATTTTTATAACTTTATTATAGAGATGTAAGGTACAAGTCAGGATTTAGTACACAAATAATCTATGTGCAGGTGAAGTTTGGGCCTCCAACTAGCTCTCAATTCCCCTGGTTTAGGACCAGCTACCCTTCGTGTTGTTATGATCATCCCCCCTCTCCCTCAGCAGTGTCCTGAGACTGCTGATCCCTCCTTTGTTTTTTTACTGATGAGGTAGTGTTTTTACTGTTTCTGCTTTGCACTGCTTACATTTAAGATTTGGAATTATAGAGCTTGGGTGAGGAAGAGGGTGATGGACGTCAGAATGACTCAAATATCTGGCTTGAGAGTTTGACTAGGTTTGAGTAGGAAAATCACGGAATTGGGAGGAGAAAGTTGGTTTGAGACATGTGCACTTCACCGTGTCTTTAGATTATTCAAATAGAGACATCCTGTACACGCTTGGTTTTGAACTTGAGAGAGAGCCCTGGGTATGAGAGTGTAGTTTATAGGTAATACAGATGCTCCTTATGCTCCAGTAAACCCATCATAAGTTGAAAATAGAATAAGTTAAAAATGCATTTAATACATCTAACCTACCGAACATCATAGTTTAGCCTAGTTTACCTTAAACGTGCTTAGAACACTTATGTATTAGCCTACAGTTGGACAAAATCATCTAACACAAAGCTTGTTTTCAAATAAATGTTGAATATTTCATATAATTTATTGAAAACCACACTGAAAGTGAAAAACAGAATGGTTGTATGGGTACTCAAAGTATGATTTCTATTGAATGTGTGTCACTTTTGCACCACTGTAAAGTTGAAAAATCACAAGTCAAACCATTGCAAGTTGGAGACTGTCTGCAGTTGAAGTTTTATGTAAGTGCACAGGATCACAAGGGAGCATGTATAACATGGGGAGTGCACAGAGCTGTGATTGGAGTCCTGGATAATAACAACATTTAGTAGGTAGGCGAAAGCAATGGTTTCAAAAAAGTGGCTTAAAAGACACAGCTATAGCGGGCATGGTGGTGCACACCTGTAATACCAGCTGCTTGGGAGGCTGAGGATCACTTGAGCCCAGGAGTTCGAGACCAACCTGGGCAGCATTGCGAGACCTCCTCTTCCATCTCAAAAAGTAAAAAGATACTGTCATAAAGATAGGAGCCCAAGGAGGAGGGTTTGGAGGCAGAGAAAACATTCAACACTGGGCAAATGCTACGGCATCATACAAGATAAGGGAAAACTATGCTTACTGAATTTGGAAATGTGGAGGACATCGCCTTATAAAAAGTTTCAGCACAGAGGTAATGATATTTCACAAATGAGTAGATGGAGGAATAAATGGGAGGCAAGGAAGTAGAGACAAGGAGTGTAGACTGCTCTCTAAGATACTTGGGACTGAGAGTGGCAGTAAATAAATTTGTAGCTCATGCTTGAGATTGAAGGAAGATCGATCTTAGATGGAAGAGACTTGAGCGTGTTCATATTTTGAGAGCAATGAAGAAGTAGACACAGGTACATATTGGAGATATGAGAGAGGGACATATAGGTGATAGAATGAAGTCAGGACTTAGGGATAGGGTGAAAGACTGGACAATATCAAGGTGATGGACACTCAGGTGGGAAGAATTAGTCTTGAATGGAAGACGGATATTTGCTCCACCAAGACTTTGGGTAAGAATGCATGGAAATTCAAAATAGGTCCCTAGATGATAGAAGAATAAGCTGAGGAAGCTCTCTCATCTGATGGCCTTGATTTTTTTCAGAGGGTAGAAATCAAAGTTGCCTCTGAAAGTGAGGCAAGAAGAGGTAGACCACGTAGTTTGAGGAAAGTGGCAGTTCTTTGAAGTAGCCCCAAAGGAAATAGGAAAGGGTGATATTCAGGGACTTCAGGCTCAAGGAGACTGGAGTTGATGAATTTGTAGTGTGATTTTAGTCAGTGGTGTTCATCATCCTGGAGAAGCTAAGTGGCTGGATTGACTTAGGGAAGAGGTGTGGTGGGTGGGTGTTGGAGAACTGAAGAAATGAAAATCAATTCAAGGGAGGTGGTGGCATGATGGGCCATGGGACAAAGTGGGTCCAGAAAAGGACTGATAGATTTGGATAAAATGGAAAGGGCAAAGGGACTAAACTTGTTGAGAAATAATGCATAGATTTGTTGGATATAAAGGCAGAGACAGCTGCATTAATATGACAAAACAGAAACATAAAACTAGGGATGTGGAATTTTAAATTTTGAAGGTGGAACATTTCTGTTGCTGCAGAGTGGGTTGCCAAAGTGGAGACAAGACTTACTGAAGCAGAGCAAGTCCGGCAACTCTGAGGCCAAGGAGTTCAAGTCATTCTGATTAATGACATAATTGATGTGGAAAAACAGTGAACCTCGAAGTCCTCATTAACGTGAAGGCGCTTGATTAAGTAACAGTAACACAGGAATAGAGTGAATAGAGCAGGGGTTCACAAATGCAAATCCTGCAGAACCCTAAGGTGAGGGAAAGAAGTCAGATTTAAGATAGGATATCCCATATAAAAGAGACAGTTGCTACTTAGCTCCAGGTGACAGTTGCCATTTGGAAAGCCATTGCTACATTGCTAGATATTTTTGTTTTTAAGAAGAATGGCAAATCCTTTTTAAAAATGTGAATTTTCTCCTTTTCAAATATTGGTAATTAATTAAAAAAAATTACTGTGAGGGTCTGACAAAGCATCTCTTCAGTGTGAACCCAGTGCATGAACGGCGTTTACAATCTCTAGCATAGAAAGTAGTAAGCCCGGATGGTCTGAGACACAAAATAAGACACACACGATGGTGAGTATCTTCACTCATTCTGTCCTAGGCTACAGCAGACACCACTAATTTGATCTGATATACAGGACTTCAGGAAGCAACCACCAATCAGTTGTATTTGCTACACAATATGAAACCTAATTTACAGTGACGTTTCTATTATTTTCAAGAAAGTTGCTGGGTCTTTGAACTTTCTTTGTTCTTTGTAAAAAGAACAGGCATGCTGTAATGTTCCAATTCAGTTTTGCCTTTGCAGAATTTTCAGGTGGGCTTTCTTGTTGAATGTGTGCTTTGTATGTTTTCAGAAACCTCTTCACACCAGTAACTGTGTTTTTAAAATTTCCAGTAATGTGCTCAGAGGTCCTGAGTGGGAACTAGTGTAACGTTGAAGGTGAACAAACGAAACCTTTCATCTGTTCCCAGGTATGTCTGGCTTATGGCAGTTCTGCCACTAATAGTTGGGAGCCTGTTTGCTGCCTGGAACACTGAAGGGTTGTTAAACAGCTCTCTGCCTTTTAAAAAGAGTGGGAGATGATTGGGAGGCTTCTAGACTGAGGCATGAATCGAAAATGTCATGCATGTTTAGCTATATGGTTTATTAACTCATTTGCTGAAGTGTGTGCTTGATTTCTGTGAAATCTTTTTATGCTTAGACATTCTTGCTATTGAGTGATTTTTCTTTTGGGTATTTAAATATCCAAATAACTCATTCATATTCAAATACCTCCTTTAGCACATTTCTCATTTCCTTTAGAAGCAAAACATGCTCTTTCTTTGCAGGGACTGTTTTTAGCTCTTCCCCTCACACTCTGCACTCAGCCAGCTGTTTCCAAGGCCTCTGCTGTAAGCCCCCGGGCCTGATTCACGTGGCAAGAGGGGAAGGAGAACAGCTGAAGCTGGAACAGCGAGCTGCCTGAGCTGCCAAAGTCCACTTGATTCTGACGCAATGCAACTGCATTCTCCATGTGTAATTTGTTCCTGTTCTGGTTTTGGTTTTCAGCTTCTACCACTATTCCCTTAACCCTCCAGTTGCTGCCGCCTCCCCTCACCACCAACACTTCAGGATCCTGAAGTCGACTATTTGCTTGACCCTGCAGGGCTTCTAAGTTTGCCTATTTTGCCATAACACACTCTCCTGATCATGCTCACACTTGCTCTTAAAAGGCCTCCTGCTCTGCTCGTGACCTGCTCTCCACCCAGTCCTGTCTCTGGCTCTGAGTCCTGTTGTCTGTCTCTGGCTGCCTGCCTGACACATGCTGCCTTACTGCCTGGTGTGTCCTGGCTCTGCTGATTTTCTTTGGCACCTGAAACAATAGAAGCTGAAAAAAGCCATGTCTTCTCTGTTTAGCTGTGCTTCTTTTGATTTTTCTTGTTAAAGAAAATGGTCAAAAATCTCAGACTAAACTTGCCATGTACCCAGCAACCTGTACTTTAGTTAAACGCCAGGGTCAGGGTTAAGACTGGTGAAAATTACAATACAATTTTGTTTGTGATGATTCGTAGATGAAGACCCATCTTCTACATTTGAATGGGATGTATATATGTGTGTTGTCATAGATGATATCTTGCATACTAGTCGTCTCATTAATCAGGCTGTTACAGTCCTTGGTGATGAGAAGATAGACCTGTAAGGAATTTAACAAATTAAATAAATATGGTTCTTAATTTTAATCTGCCACGTTTTTGTTTTCTGAAATGACACATGTTGTTATTGCTTATTAGCTTATGAATTAAAATATTCCCATCCTCATTAGATCATCTTGATTAGTTTGCTTTTTGTCTTCTGTGAGGTTGAATTAATTTACATTTGGTTAGAATTTTGGAATATGTTAACATCATGCCAAATATTATAGACATCTTGGAATGTTAAGATAATTTACCATTTCTATTTCTATTGTACTGTTGGAAAATTAGTAAAGTAATAATAATATAATAATAATTGTCAATATCATTGAGTTTTTACTATATGCTAGACACTGCACTGAGGGCTTTATTTGTATTATCTAATTATCACAACTGTCATTTAATTTGGGTTCTAATGTTACACGCATTGTACAGTTAGGAAAACTAAAATGCAGGGACATTTGGTAATGTCCTCAAGGTTGCAAAGCTAAATTAGTTCCAGAGCTGAAATTTGAGCTCAGATTTGTAGGAATCTCAAAGTCTGAGCTTTTAAACATTACTGAGTACCATTTCTTATGGAAATAAATGTATTTTAAAATCTTTTCTTTGTTTCCACATTTCCCCCCAAATTTGAATACCTTTTTCACCTTCTCATGTGTTCATATTTATTTATTTTATTAAATTGTATTTTGTTATTGAGCTATGGGGTACAAGTAAGGATTAGCTATACAAATAGGCTGCCTGCAGGTGAAATTTGGGCCTCCAACTGGTCCTCGCTGCCCCTGGTATAGGCCCAGGCACCCTTTGTATTGTTGCATGGCCCTCCTTCCCTCCCTCCCTCCCTTCCTCTCTTCCCTAGCATTGCCCAGCGACTGCTGATCCCTCCTTTTTTTTTTTGAGTTGGAGTCTCACTCTGTCACCCAGACTGGAGTGCAGTGGCCGCTCCGGGCCACCACAGCCTCGACCTGCTGGGCTCCGGCGATCCTTCCGCCTCAGCCTTCCAAGTAGCTGGAACTACAGGCGCGCGCTACCATGCCCAGCTGATTTTTTTGATTTATTGTAGAGATGAGGTTTTGCCTGCCCAGGCGGGTTTCGAACCCACGGGCTCAGGCAATCCACTCACCTCAGCCTCCCAAAGGCGCGGGATTACAGGGTGAGCCACCGAGCCTGGCACTGATCCCTCCTTTTGTGTTTATGTGATTAATGTTCAAGTCTCACTTATGAGTGAGAACATGTGGTATTCAGTGTTTTGTTTCTCTGATAGATCACTAAGTATGATGGTTGCCTACTGCAACCAATTTGCTGGTGAAGTCCATGATTTTGTTCTTCATGGTTGTGTAATACTCCATTGTATATATTTACCATATTTCTTTAACTAGTTTGTGTGGTCATATTTAGATATACTATCTCTTCTCCCTAAAATACTACATTCATGCAAATATATCATGTGCTAGAGGGGGTTGCATTAGAGGTGAAGAGATTAAGATATGAAGTCAAAATGCCTGGGATCATATTCCAGTTCTGCCACTTATTATTTGTGATCTTTCAGAAAATCACTTTAGCTCTCTGAGTTGCAGTTTCCTTAATTATATAACCAATGCCAACATTTAGTTCATTTGGAATTTGTAAGGATTAAATGAGATGAGACATATAAACTACTTGCAATAGTGCCTGCATATAGTAAGTGATCAAAAATAACATATAACTTATAGATAACTTAAAAGTTCTACATCATAGCCTAATCATTTTTCCTTTGTCTTTACTCATTTATCCATCCCATCTATCCTTGAATTTATTAATCCATACATTCACCAATTTATTCTGCAAACCTGTGTCGAATACTCTGAACAAGGCGTTCCCATCTTCAGTATTCAACTCTGTAAAATCTTCTGGAGTTCACTTCTTTTAGTGGAACTCTTGCTTAGAGAGGAGGCTATGCAGAGAAATGTTTTGATTGATTTCTGGAAGAAGATTAGCCCTTTGTGCAGGTCAAATGGCAACATAGGACATTCAAATTACAAAGGTGCATGTGGAAGACTATTTTCTGCTTACCACCTTTTTAGATACTGACAAAGTTACAGACACTTCAGAGATCTAATTTTATGAATTCCACTAAAAATGCTGTATAGGAGGTGGACAGTCACCTGAAGTGCTATGATTCTCCAATGGTAACTTCATTATGACCTAGATAATATTGGAAAAAGATGACCTTCTCATGTGCTGGTAGAGGTTCTTATGAAAAATTGATATGTATATACTAGTGAAGGGCCTTGGTCATGGAATAAGTCCTATAAAGTAGGCCTAGCTGGCAAATGTGGGCTTTGGCACCAGACTTATTTTGTGGTCATACATGTAATTTAGAGAAATTCTTCTGCCTTCATGTATAAGAATATATCACTAAGATTCCAGGATCCCTGACCCAGAAATGACAAAATGTTGGAGTCTCTTTGTAGATATTGATTATGCTAGTAGCAGATTTCTGATGTGAAATAGAGAGTGTGGGGTTTTCAGGAAGAAATTGTGAGCCTCTGATCAAAAGAGGCTGATAACTAAGAGGAAATAAAAGCAATTGCGGTGAATAGTTTCAGTTTCTTTAAAGTACTACCAAATAGAGCCCTACTGAGGTGTTCTCATGAGACTGGTTTCCACTGACATTGCTGTTTCTAAAACTCTTAATTGGACTGGTTCAGGTGTGCTGAATTAGGACTTATTTCGCAAAGTTGCCAGATACCCCTATGGCTGTAATTATCTCAATTTGAAGAAAGTCTCCTAGGATATTATCTTAATCTTTTTGGGTTACTCTAACAGAATGCCACAAACTGGGTGGCTTATTAACAACAGAAATTTATTTCTCATAGTTCTGGAGGCTGGGAAGTTCAAGATCAAGGCGTTGCAGATTCGATGTTTGGTGAGGGCTCCCTTTCTGGTTCACAGATGTCATTTTCTAGCTGTGTCCTCAAATGGCAGAAGGGACAAGGGACCTCCTCTTTGTGGTCTCTTGTATATAGGCACTTATCCTACCAGTTACCTCCCAAAGGCCCCACCTCATAATACTATTACATTGAGAGTAGGGATTTCAACATATGAATTAGAGGGGACATAACCATTCAGTCTATAGCAGATATAGCAAAACTGCTGCCAAAAATTGTTCTGTACTTGCAGAAGGCTATATTGGTGAAGAGTCACCCCAAATTTATTATTGCATATACTGCTCCTTCTTTCTATAATACTTTACCCTCACTCTTTTCTTGGCTAACTCCTACTAATCTTACAAGTCTCAGCTTAAGCATTTCTTCCTCTGAGAAGTCATCCCTGATTCCCCAATTGAAATTATGTTCCCTGGCCCGTTCCTCTCCCGCCGTGACGGGCAGCCGCCACCGCTCGCTCCTGGGCCGTGGAACCTCCGGCCGACGCGCCGCAGCCTCCAGCCCCCGCCGGCGGGGCACCTGCAGCCCCGCGCCGCGCGCACCCTTCCCAGCCAGAGCCCTCTCCTCGCGAGGGCCCCGCTGGGCCGTCCCGTCATGCCCACCACCCTCGAACTCAAGCCACCGTGGAGCTCCGCAGCCCCGAAACGTTCACCGCGAGTGAATTAAAAGTACACCATAGGAGACGGGGCAAGATGGCGATGGCATAGGTGAACTGATGAGATTCTCTGAACGGACCAAGACTGCATACTGCTGAATAGACAGACTGTAAAACAGAGGGAAAACTGAACAAAGTCAGAAGACCCTCATAAGGAAGAACAGGTCATTGCAGAAGAGAAATAAAAGCAACCCCACCTTCCCTCAAAAACAGAATTGAAGAGGGGGAGGGAAAGGGAGAGAGGGAGAAAAATCTACAGAAATGAAGAAAAACCAAAAGAAGAGTATGGGTCTCTCCCAGACGCCTGGGAGAGCAGACACTGAGAAAACTGACTTTGGAATGCAAACAATGAAAAGTCCCCAGAATGAAGGGTATCAAACTGCAAATGTAGATATCAAAACAATAATGGAGAGATTAAAAAGAATTGAGGAGACACAAGAAGAAACTAGGAAGGAGCTGATATCTGAGATAACAGTAATAAAGAATACTGTGAATGAAATAAATAACAAATTGATAAGCATGGAAAGCAGAATTACCCAAGCAGAAGAAAGAATCTCAGAGCTTGAGGACCAAAATATAGAAATAACCCAAACTTTTAAAAACACAGAAAATAAGCTCAAAAAGACAGAACAAAACCTTCAAGAGATGAGTGACTACCTCAAGAGGCCTAACCTAAGAATAATCGGACTCCCTGAGGCAGAAAGAGAAACAGAGACCACATTGGAACAAACTTTCCATGAGATCATTCAAGAAAACTTCCCTTATTTAATCAGTGATGCAAAAATTCAAACACAAGAGATTCAGAGAACCCCCGCAAGACAACAAATGAGAAGACCAACTCCTAGACACATAATAATTCACCTAAATAAAGTAGGCACAAAAGAAAAAATCCTAAAGGCAGCAAGAGAAAAAGGCCAGATCACCTACCATGGAAGACCAATCAGAATAGCAGCAGATTTGTCTGCAGAAACCCTGCAGGCTAGGAGAGCTTGGAGTCCTATCTTCAAAGTCCTAAAAGATAAACAATTTCAACCAAGAATAATTACCCAGCCAAGCTAAGCTTCATCAGAGAGGGAGAATTAAAATCTTTCCCAGATATCCAATCCCTAAGAATTACGCAGCCACAAAACCATCTCTACATGAAACACTGAAGAAAGTACTAAACACAGAAGAAAAGGAAAAAAGAACAACATTCTTCACAAGAGTACAGGGAAAAGAGTAAAATATACACAAACAAACCCCAAAACCAAAAGAAACACAAAAAAAAGAAAAAAGAAAAAACCAAGTGGAAGAACAACAACTCAATAAGAACTCCATGATAGGGACGAACTCTCACATTTCAATAATTAGTCTGAATGTGAATGGACTAAATGCACCACTGAAAAGACATAAAATGACAAAATGGATAAAATATCACCAGGCAACAATATACTGCCTTCAAGAGACCCATCTCACTAGAAAGGACATACACAGACTCAAAGTAAGAGGATGGGAAACAAATTTTCAGGCGAATGGAACACAAAAGAAAGGAGGAGTCGCGATCCTAATTTGAGACAAAATACCATTTAAGCTATCAAAAATTTAAAAAGATACAGAGGGCCACTACATAATGATAAAGGGTTCACTCCATCAACAAGAAATATGTATCCTAAACATATATGCACCCAACATAGGTGCGCCAACATTCATAAAGCAACTTCTAGGAAAACTAAAGAAAGACATTGATTCTAACACCATAATAACTGGGGACTTTAATACACCACTCACAACCTTAGACAGATCATCAGGACAAAAAATCAGCAAGGTGATCCGGAACCTCAATGAGACTCTGGACCAAATGGACTTAATTGATACCTATAGAACACTCCATCCAAAGACCACAGAATACACATTCTACTCATCACCACATGGAACATATTCTAAGATCAACCACATAATTGGACACAAATCAAGTATAAGCAAATTTAAAAGGACTGAAATTCTACCATGCACCTTCTCGGACCACAGTGGAATAAAAATAAACATTGACACCAACAAAGTCCCCCAAAACCCACAAAGACATGGACACTAAACAGCATGATGCTAAATAACTCCTGGGTCAATGATGACATCAAAACAGAGATCAAAAGATACCTGGAAACAAACGAAAATGAAGAAACATCTTACCAAAATCTCTGGGATGCCTTAAAAGCTGTAATAAGAGGGGAATTTATATCCCTACAAACACACATGAGGAAAATGGAAGGAACAGAAATTGACAACCTAACAAGCCACCTAAAGAAGCTGGAAAAGCAAGACCACAAAAACCCTAATTTCAGCAGAAGAATCCAGATCACCAAAATAAAAGCCCAAATCCAGGACATAGAAGACAAAAAGATAATAGAAAAAAAATCAATGAAACAAAAAGCTGGTTCTTCGAAAGAATAAACAAGATTGATGGTCTCCTAGCTAGACTGACCAAGAAAAAATGAGAAAAAAACCAAATAAGCACAATCAGAAACACAAAAGATGAAGTCACATCTGACCCTGAAGAAATACAAAAGATCATTTGAGACTACTAAGTACACTTGTATGGAAACAAACTTGAAAACCTTAAGGAAATGGAGGACTTTCTGACATCACGAAACCTACCTAAGTTGGAACCAGAAGAAATTGAGACCCTAAATAAACCAATAACAATCAAGGAAATCGACTACAAAATAAGAAAACTTCCTACAAAAAAAAGCCCTGGACCAGATGGCTTTCCAGCAGAATTTTACAAGACATTTAAGGAGGAGCTGATTCCAATCTTACTAAAGGTATTTCAGGCGATTGAAAAAGATGGAACGCTCCCCAAGTCATTTTACGAAGCCAACATCACATCGATACCCAAGCCAGGTAAAGATCCAGCAAAGAAAGAGAACTACAGGCCAATATCTTTGATGAACATAGATGCTAAAATTCTCAACGAGATCCTAGCAAACCGGATTCAGCAATACATCTCAAAAATCATCCATCATGACCAAGTAGGCTTCATTCCTGGGATGCAAGGCTGGTTCAACATTCGTAAAACCATAAATGTAATTAAATACATCAACAGATGTCAAAACAAAAACCACATGATTATATCATTAGATGCAGAAAAAGCTTTTGATAAAATCCAGCACCCCTTCTTGATAAAAACCCTTGAACATCTAGGCATACGGGGAACATACCTCAAAATAGTAAAAGTCATCTACGAGAAACCCCCAGCGAGCATATTCCTAAATGGACAAAAATTAGAACAATTTCCCCTGAAAACTGGAACAAGACAAGGATGCCCACTCTCACCCCTCCTGTTCAACATAGTTTTGGAAGCCCTGGCTTGAGCAATCAGAGAAGAGAAGGCAATCAGGGGTATCCAAATAGGAAAAGAGGAAGTCAAGTTATCTCTCTTTGCAGACGACATGATTGTATACCTTGAAAACTCGAGAGAATCTGTCAAAAACCTCCTTACACTGATAAAGACCTTTGGCAAAGTCTCAGGATACAAAATAAATGTACAAAAGACAATCGCATTTCTCTACACCAATAATAAACAAACAGAAACCCAAATAAAAAACACAATTCCATTCACAATAGCCACAAAAAAAATGAAATAGCTTGGCATCTTCCTAACCAGAGACGTGAAAGACCTTTACAAGGAAAACTACAAAACACTGCTCAAAGAAATCAAAGTTGACACAAACAAGTGGAAAAATATCCCATGCTCATGGATCGGAAGAATCAACATTGTGAAGATGTCCATCTTACCTAAGGCAATCTACAAATTCAATGCAATACCCATCAAATTACCAGCAACATTCTTCTCAGACCTAGAAAAAACAATGCAGGAATTCATATGGAAACACAAGCGTCCAAGAATAGCCAGAACAATACTCAGCAAAAAAAAAAACAACAAAGTAGGTGGCATCACACTGCCAGACTTCAAACTTTACTATAAAGCTACAATCATCAAAACAGCTTGGTATTGGTATAGGAACAGGCATATAGATCAATGGAATAGAATTGAGATTCCAGAAGCAAAACCTCAATTTCTCAACCAACTCATCTTCGACAAAGCCTCCACCACCTACCACTGGGGAGAGGAAAACCTATTCAGCAAATGGTGCTGGGAAAACTGGCTGACCACATGCAGAAGATTGAAACAGGACCCCTATCTATCCCCATGCACAAAGGTTAATTCCAAATGGATCAGAGACCTAAATGTAAAACCTCAAACCATAAGAACCTTAGAAAATGAAGGAAAAACCCTCATGGAAATCGGAACTGGCATCCAATTCCTGAACAAAACCCAAAACCCACAGCTCATAAGAGAGAAAATAGACAAGTGGGACCTTATTAAACTGACAAGCTTCTGCAAAGCCAAAGAAACCATCAAGAGAGCAGGGAGACAGCCTACAGACTTGGAAAAAGTATTTGCCAACTCCAGGTCCGACAAAGGCTTAACATCCTGGATCTACAAGGAACTCAAGCGTGCTGAAAAGAAAAAAACAAACAACCCCATTATCAAATGGGCAAAAGATATGAACAGACACTTCACAAAGGAAGACATCCGAGCAGCCAACAAACACATGAAGAAATGCTCAACCTCACTAATCATCAGGGAGATGCAAATCAAAACCACACTGAGATACCACCTAACCCCAGTCAGAATGGCAATCATCAACACCTCAAAAAATAACAGCTGCTGGAGAGGGTGTGGTGAAAAGGGAAAACTTCTATACTGTTGGTGGGAGTGTAAACTAGTGCAACCTATATGGAAAGCAGTGTGACGATTCTTAAAAGCTCTAAATACCAACCTCCCATATGACCCCGCAATCCCCCTACTGGGAATATATCCTGAAGAATACAAATCACTCTATAAAAAAGATACCTGCACACGCATGTTTATCGCAGCATTGTTCACAATAGCAAGAACCTGGAAACAGCCATGCTGCCCATCAAAAGAGGACTGGATTAAAAAAATGTGGTACATATACATGATGGAATACTACGCAGCCATAAAAAAGAACAAAATCATGAATTTCGCAGCAACCAGGATGGAACTAGAGTCTATAATACTGAGTGACCTCTCACAGAAATAAAGATCCGAGTATCACATGTTCTCACTCATATAATGGACCTTAAACATCCAATGCAATACTATACGAAAATGACTGACATATTGGGAAACTATGGTGGGGGGAGGGAGATGGATTAACAGTAGGAAATATCTGTCTGGGAACGGGGAAACACCCCATATCAACAGGGTGCCTGAATGAAACGCAATTGTATACCTAACCCTTAACTGTACCCCACAACTTCACAGTAAAAAAAAAAAGTACACCAAAAAAAAAAAAAAGAAATTATGTTCCCCATTAAAAAAAACCTATTCCTTTTTCTTACTGAACTCATCATATTTTGTAGTCATATATTTTTTCATTTAATTTGTTGACTTATTAGATTTTAACTTCTAAAAAGCTAGATTTTATTCATCAATGTTTTGTTCATCAGTGTATGTTCAGTACCTTACATAATTGCCACTATATAAAAGATTTTCAATTGATATAGGTTGATTACTGATTGAGAAATATGCCCTTATATGATACAGGAAAATTGACAAGTACAAAAATAAGTGCCATGAAGTGTTGTTGATGCTATGAGAGAAGTCTATATAGGGTAGGGCACCAAGAGAAAGAGTGGTCCCTTCTGTACATGGAGGTTATAAATTGAGCTGATTCTAGAAAAATTTAAGGTTTATTCCTATGTAGATGCCATAAAGATTAATGTAATTTGATAATTATGTATTTGGCTGTTTAATGTTTTTCTTCATCAGATAGAACAGCTTACTGAACTGAAAATGAGTAGAGGAATCATGTTTGTTTTTTCACGTCTTATACTCAACACTTAGCACACAGTAGATGATACCATGAGGGATCTTTGAAAAGTTTATGGAAAATGCACATTATGAAGAAACTATGTATAGATTTCAAAGTATTTTGCACCAAAATAAACTCATACTAACTTGATATAACATGTTGGAATAGAATTTAGTTTGAGGCACTTATAAGCATACGGCATCAGTTAGAAAAGAGCCCCTATCAGAGCAATATGAATTCTGTTAAAATTGAAGCAAACCAGGTATAGCAATTGGTAAGTTTCCCTTGTCTTCAGAGTACCATTTGGATTTTATTTCTGAATTTAAAATAATAGTGAAATATTTGTAATGCTGGTCTTTAACCCACCTAAAATTTTATAGTGAAACCTGCATTATATTATTGTTCTGAAGTCTAAAGTTGACCCATACATTGCATTCAGCAAGCTCCTGAGTTTATTTATTTACTTATTAAGCTCCCAAATTTAAAACTGCTGTGGAATAGGATATGCTATATTTCATGTTTTCTTTTTAGGTTGTTTTCTATCCTCAGGAAAATAATTATGATGATATTTCACTGTAATTGGATAAAATTTGCTTCAGGAGAGTATTTTGATAATAAAGTTAGTATTCTATGGACGTATACAGTTATGAAATGAGAGAAGCATGAGTATCCTACCCAAAAATATCTTTTGCCTTTAAGGCAATTCATTCTTGTCCAAGGGACAATTTGGCTGGATTTGTGAATCAAATATAATTGAGTATGTGACACTGTAAAGAGAAATCTTATTTGAAAAATCTGCTGACCTTAATACTCCAGGCTTGTCCAGAGTACCTTGACGGGAATTGGAATATTTCAAGAAAGAGTATTATTTTTGTTGTGGTCAAGATACTAAGGGAGTGTGAAGAAGAAGAGGCAAGAATGACCCCGAGAGAATAAATTACACATGAACCAACCCAAAACCAAAAGAAAGACAATAAACCAAGTGGAAGAATAACTCTATAAGAACTCTATGATAGGGATGAACTCACACATTTCAATAATTAGCCTGAACGTGAATGGACTAAATGCACCACTGAAAAGACATAGAATGGCAAAATGGATAAAATATCACCAGGCAACAATATACTGCCTTCAAGAGACCCATCTCACTAGAAAGGACATGCACAGACTCAAAGTAAGAGGATGGGAAACAAATTTTCAGGCAAATGGAACACAAAAGAAAGGAGGTGTCACGATCCTAATTTCAGACAAAATACCATTTAAGCTATCAAAAATTAAAAAAGATACAGAGGGCCACTACATAATGATAAAGGGTTCACTCCATCAACAAGAAATATCTATCCTAAACATATATGCACCTAACATAGGTGCACCAACTTTTATGAAGCAACTCCTAGGAAAACTAAAGAAAGATATTGACTCTAACACCATCATAACTGTGGACTTTAATATCCCACTCACAACCCTAGACAGATCATCAGGACAAAAAATCAGCAAGGAGATCCAGAACCTCAATGTGGCTCTTGAAGAAATGAACTTAATTGATACCTACAGAACACTTCATCCAAAGACCACAGAATACACATTCTATTCATCACCGCATGGAATGTATTCTAAGATCGACCACATAATTGGCCATAAATCAAGCAGAAGCAAATTTAAAAGGACCAAAATTGTACCATGCACCTTCTCGGACCACAGTGGAGTAAAAATAAGCATTAACACCAACAAGGTTCCCCCAAAACCCACAAAGACATGGACACAAAAACAGTATGATGCTAAACAACTCCTGGGTCAATGATGAAATCAAAACAGAGATCAAAAGATACCTGGAAACAAATGAAAATGAAGAAACATCTTACCGGAATCTCTGGGACACCATGAAGGCTGTGATAAGAAGGAATTTATATCCCTACAAACGCACATGAAGAAAATGGAAGGAGCACAAATTAACAGCCTAACAAGCCACCTAGGGAAGCTGGAAAAGCAAGACCACAAAAACCCTAATTTCAGCAGAAGAATCCAGATCACCAAAATAAAAGTCCAAATCCAGGACATAGAAGACAAAAAGACAATACAAAAAAATCAATGAAACAAAAAGCTGGTTCTTTGAAAGGATAAACAAGATTGATGGTCCCCTAACTAGACTCACCAAGAAAAAGAAAGAAAAAACCCAAATAAGAACAGTCAGAAACATAAAAGATGAAGTCACATCTGACCCTGAAGAAATATAAAAGATCATCAGAGACTACTATGTACACTTGTATGGAAACAAACTTGAAAACCTCAACGAAATGAAGGACTTTCTGTCATCACACAACCTGCCTAGGTTGAAACAAGAAGAAATTGAGACCCTAAATAGGCCAATAACAATCAAGGAAATTGACTATGTAATAAGAAAACTACCTACAAAAAAAGCCTTGGACCAGATGGTTTTCCAGCAGAATTCTACAAGACATTTAAGGAGGAGCTGATTCCAATCCTACTGAAGGTATTTCAGGTGATTGAGAAAGATGGAACCATCCCCAAATCATTTTATGAAGTTAACATTACATTGATACCCAAGCCAGGTAAAGATCCAACAAAGAAAGAGAACTACAGGCCAATATCTTTGATGAACATAGATGCTAAAATTCGCAACAAGATCCTAGCGAACCGGATTCAACAACACATCTCAAAAATCATCCATCATAACCAAGTAGGCTTCATCCCTGGGATGCAAGGCTGGTTCAACATTCATAAAATCATAAATGTAATTAAATACATCAACAGATGTCAAAACAAAAACCACATGATTATATCATTAGATGCAGAAAAAGCTTTTGATAAAATCCAGCACCCCTTCTTGATAAAAACCCTCGAACATCTAGTCACACAGGGAACATACCTCAAAGTAGTAAAAGCCATCTACGAGAAACCCACAGCCAGCATACTCATAAATGGACAAAAATTGGAACCATTTCCCCTGAAAACTGGAACAAGACAAGGATGCCCACTCTCATCCCTCCTGTTCAATATAGTACTGGAAGTCCTGGCTAGAGCAATCAGAGAAGAGAAGGTAATCAGGGGTATTCAAATAGGAAAAGAGGAAGTCAAATTATCTCTCTTTGCAGATGACATGATCGTGTACCTTGAAAACTCAAGAGACTCTGTCAAAAAACCTCCTTATACTGATAAAGGCCTTTGGCAAAGTCTCAAGACATAAAATAAATGTGCAAAAGATAATCGCATTTCTTTACACCAATAATAAACGAACAGAAAGCCAAATAAAAAACACGATTCCATTCACAATAGCCACAAAAATAATGAAATACCTTGGCATCTTCCTAACCAGAGACGTGAAAGACCTTTACAAGAAAACTACAAAACACTGCTGAAAGAAATCAAAGATGACACAAAGAAGTGGAAAAATACCCCATGCTCGTCGATTGGAAGAATCTACATTGTGAAGATGTGCATCTTACCTAAGGCAATCTACAGATTCAATGCTATACCTATCAAATTATCAGCAACATTCTTCTCAGACCTAGAAAAAACACAGGAATTCTTATGGAAACACAAGCGACCAAGAATAGCCAGAATAATCCTCAGCAAAAAAAACAAAGCACATTACCAGACTTTAAACATTACTATAAAGCCACAATCACCAAGACAGCTTGGTATTGGTATAGGAACAGCCATGTAGATCAATGGAATAGAATTGAGATTCCAGAAGCAAAGCCTCAATTTCTCAACCAACTCATCTTTGACAAAGCCTCCACCACCTACCACTGGGGAGAGGAGAACCTATTCAGTAAATGGTGCTGGGAAAACTGGCTGACCACATGCAGAAGCTTGAAACAGAACTCCCTTCTATCCCCATACACAAAAATTAACTCCAAATGGATCAGAGACCTAAATGTAAAACCTCAAACCATAAGAACCTTAGAAAATGAAGGACATACCCTCATGGAAATTGGAACTGGCATCCAATTCCTGAACAAAACTTGAAACCCACAGACGATAAGGGATAAGATAGACAAGTGGGACCTCATTAAACTGACAAGCTTCTGCAAAGCCAAAGAAACCATAAAAATAGCAGGGAGACAGCCTACAGACTGGCAAAAAGTATTTGCCAACACCAGGTCTGACAAAGGCTTAACATCTTACATCTACAAGGAACTCAAACGTGCTGAAAAGAAAAAAAACAAACAACCCCATTATAAAATGGGCAAAAGATATGAACAGACACTTCACGAAGGGAGACATCTGAGCAGCCAACAGACACATGAAGAAATGCTCAACCTCACTAATCATCAGGGAGATGCAAATCAAAACCACACTGAGATACCACCTAACTCCAGTCAGAATGGCAATTATCAATAACTCAAAAAATAACAGTTGTTGGAGAGGGTGTGGCAAAAAGGGAACACTTCTACACTGTTGGTGGGAGTTTAAACTAGTGCAACCTATATGGAAAGCAATGTGGCGATTCCTAAAAGCTCTAAACATCAACCTCACATATGACCCTGCAATCCCCCTACTGGGAATATACCCTGAAGAACTCAAATCACTCTATAAAAAAGACACCTGCACACGAATGTTTATCGCAGCATTGTTCACAATAGCAAGAATGTGGAAGCAACCATGCTGCCCATCAAAAGAGGACTGGATTAAAAAAATGTGGTACATATACACGATGGAATACTATGCAGCCATAAAAAAGAACAAAATCATGAATTTTGCAGCAACCTGGATGGAACTAGAGTCTATAATACTGAGTGACCTTTCACAGAAACAAAGATCTGAGTATCACATATTCTCACTCATATAGTGGACCTTGATCATCCAACGCACTACCATATGAAAATGACTGACAGTGGTGGGAAACTATGGGGGGGAAGGGGGATGGGACTAATGGTAATAAACATCTGTCTGGGGACGGAGAGACACCTGTTATCACAAGGGGGCCTGAATGAAGCACATTTGTATACCTAATCCTTAACTGTACCCCACAGTATCATAATAAAAAATTGATTTAAATAAAAAAAGATACCAAGGGATATTAATTACACAAGAGATTTGATTTCTGTTTTCTTTTTCCTTTTTTTGGTGAGTAGTGTTGAGTAACATGAAGCAATCTTAAGAGTGACTAATATTTTCAAAGTGATTTTTCATTTGCTCTTAACATTTTTGAATCATTTATTTTTAAGAGTTTTATACTGCCAAACTTAAAGGCTCAGCCTGTAATCCCAGCACTTTGGGAGGCCAAGGTGAGTGGATTGCCTGAGCCCATGGGTTCGAGACCTGCTGGGCAACCTGGTGAGACTTTATCTCTACAATAAATCAAAAATTAGCCAGGCGTGGTAGCGCACGCCTGTAGTTCCGACTACTTGGAAGGCTGAGGTGGAAGGATCACCGGAGTCCAGCAGGTTGAGGCTGTGGTAGCTGGGAGCATGCCACTGCACTCCAGTCTGGGGGACACAGTGAGACTCCAACTCAAAAAACAACAAAAAAAGTGTTTTATGCCTTGAACAAATATAAATATCTTCTTTAGTTTAGTCACAATACAATTTATGATTGTGTTCTCTTCAGGCCATCACAGCTCTTCACTCTCTTCTTACATCTGAAGCATTTAATATACTGGATTTTTACTTGAAAGATAGCCATGGTGGCATGACAGACATGGTGCCATGACCTAAGGGAGGTCACTCAGTATTATAGACTCTAGTTCCATCCAGGTTGCTGCAAAATTCATGATTTTGTTCTTTTTTATGGCTGCATAGTATTCCATCGTGTATATGTACCACATTTTTTAAATCCAATCCTCTTTTGATGGGCAGCATGGTTGCTTCCAGGTTCTTGCTATTGTGAACAATGCTGCGATAAACATACGTGTGCAGGTGTCTTTTTTATAGAGTGATTTGTGTTCTTCCGGATATATTCCCAGTAGGGGGATTGCGGGGTCATATGGGAGGTTGATATTTAAAGCTTTTAGGAATCGCCACACTGCTTTCCGTAGAAGTTGCGCTAGTTTACACTCCCACCAACAGTGTAGAAGTGTTTCCCTTTTTGCCACACCCTCTCCAGCAACTGTTATTCTTTGAGTTATTGAAAATTTGCCATTCTGACTGGAGTTAGGTGGTATCTCAGTGTTGTTTTGATTTGATCTCCCTGATGATTAGTGAAGTTGAACATTTCTTCATATGTTTGTTGGGTGCTCAGATGTCTTCTTTGTGAAGTATCTGTTCATGTCTTTTGCCCATTTTATAAGGAGTTGTTTGTTTTTTTCTTATCAGCACGTTTGAGTTCCTTGTATATCAAAGATGTTAAGCCTTTGTCTGCCCTGGTGTTGGCAAATACTTTTTTTCCTAGTCTGTAGGCTGTCTTCCTGCTCTCTTGATGGTTTCTTTGGCTTTGCAGAAGCTTGTCATTTTAAATAAGGTCCCACTTGTCTTTTTCTCTCTTATGGCCCGTGTGTTTTGGGGGTTTTTTCAGGAATTCGAGCCAGTTCCGATTTCCATGAGGGTATGTCCTTTATTTTCCAAGGTTCTTTGGTTTGAGGTTTTACATTTAGGTCTCTGATCCATTTGGATTTCACCTTTGTGTGTGGGGATAAGTAGGGGTCCTGTTTCAATCTTCTACATGTGGTCAACCAGTTTTCCCAGCACCATTTACTGAATAGGTTCTCCTCTCCCCAGTGTAGGTGGTGGAGGCTTGTCAAAGATGAGTTGGTTGAGAAATTGAGGCTTTGCTTCTGGAATCTCAATTCTATTCCATTTATGTATATGCCTATTCCTATACCAATCCAAGCTGTTTTATGAGTGTAGTTTTATAGTAGAGTATGAAGTCTGGTAATGTGATACCACCTGCTTTGTTTTTTTTGCTGAGAATTGTTCTGGCTATTCTTGGACGTTTGTGTTTCCATATGAATTCCTGCATTGTTTTTTCTAGGTCGGAGAAGAATGTTGCTGGTAATTTGATGGGTATTGCATGAATTTGTAGATTGCCTTAGGTAAGGTGGACATCTTCACAATGTTGATTCTTCAATCCATGAGCATGTGATATTTTTCCACTTGTTCGTGTCACCTTTGATTTCTTGAGTAGTGTTTTGTAGCTTTCATTGTAAAGGTCTTTCACATCTCTGGTTAGGAAGATGCCAAGTACTTCATTTTTTTTGTGTGGCTATTGTGAATGGAATCGTGTTTTTTATTTGGGTTTCTGTTTGTTTATTATTGGTGTAAAGAAATGCCATTGTCTTTTGCACATTTATTTTGTATCCTGAGACTTTGCCAAAGGCCTTTATCCGTGTAAGGAGATTTTTGACAGATTCTCTCGGGTTTTCAAGGTATACAATCATGTCATCTGCAAAGAGAGATAACTTGACTTCCTCTTTTCCTATTGGATACCCTGATTGCCTTCTGTTCTCTGACTGCTGAGCTAGGACTTCCAATACTATGTTGAACAGGAGGGGTGAGAGTGGGCATCCTTGTCTTGTTCCAGTTTTCAGGGAAATGGTTCCAGCTCTTGTTGTTTAGGAGTATACTGGCTGTGGTTTTCTCATAGATGGCTTTTATTACTTTGAGGTATGTTCCCTGTGTGCCTAGATGTTCGAGGGTTTTTATCAAGAAGGGGTGCTGGATTTTATCAAAAGCTTTTTCTGGATCTAATGATATAATCATGTGGTTTTTGTTTTGACATCTGTCGATGTATTTAATTGCATTTATGATTTTAGGAATGTGGAACCAGCCTTGCATCACAGGGATGAAGCCTACTTGGTCATGATGGATGATTTTTGAGATGTGTCATTGAATCCGGTTCGCTAGGATCTTGTTGAGAATTTTAGAATCTATATTCATCAAGATATTGGCCTATAGTTCTCTTTCTTTGTTGGATCTTTACCTAGCTTGGGTGTCAATGTGATTTGACTTCCTAATATGATTTGGAGGGTTCCATCTTCTCAATTGCCTGGAGTACCTTCAGTAGGAGTGGTATCAACTCCTCCTTAAATGTCTTGTAGAATTCTGCTGGAAAGCCATTTGGACCAGGGCTTTTTTTGTAGGTAGTTTTCTTATTAGGTAGTCGATTTCTTTGATTGTTATTCGTCTATTTAGGGCCTCAATTTCTGCTGGTTCCAACCTAGGTAGGTTGTGTGATATCAGAAAATCCTCCATTTCCTTACGGTTTTTAAGTTTGTTTCCATTCAAGTGTACGTAGTATTCTCTAATGATCTTTTTATTTCTTCAGGGTCAGATGTGACTTCATCTTTTGTGTTTCTGATTGTGCTTATTTGGGTTTTTTCCCGTTTTTTCTTGGTCAGTGTAGCTAGGGGACCATCGATCTTGTTTATCCTTTCGAAGAACCAGCTTTTTGTTTCATTGATTTTTTTCTATTATCTTTTTGTCTTCTATGTCCTGGATTTGGGCTTTTATTTTGGTGATCTGGATTCTTCTGCTGAAATTAGGGTTTTTGTGGTCTTGCTTTTCCAGCTTCCTTAGGTGGCTAGTTAGGCTGTTTGTGTTCCTTCCATTTTCTTTATGTGTATTTGTGGGGATATAAATTCCCCTCTTACTACAGCTTTTAAGGCATCCCAGAGATTTTGGTAAGATGTTTCTTCATTTTCATTTGTTTCCAGCTATCTTTTCATCCCTGTTTTGATTTCTTCATTGACCCAGGAGTTGTTTAGCATCACGCTGTTTAGTATCCATGTCTTTGTGGGTTTTGGGGGACTTTGTTGGTGTCAATGTTTATTTTTATTCCACTGTGGTCCGAGAAGGTGCATGGTAGAATTTGGTCCTTTTAAATTTGCTTCTGCTTGATTTATGGCCAATTATGTGGTCGATCTTAGAATATGTTCCATGCGGTGTATGAGTAGAATGTGTATTCTGTGGTCTTTGGATGGAGTGTTCTATAGGTATCAATTAAGTCCATTTGGCCAGAGTCATATTGAGGTTCCGGATCTCCTTGTGATTTTTTGTCCTGATGATCTGTCTAGGGTTGTGAGTGGGGTATTAAAGTCCACAGTTATGGTGGTGTTAGAGTCAATATCTTTCTTTAGTTTTCCTAGAAGTTGCTTTATGAAAGTTGGCGTACCTATGTTGGGTGCATATATGTTTAGGATAGATATTTCCTGTTGAGGGAGTGAACCTTTTATCATTACGTAGTGGCCCTCTGTATCATTTTAAATTTTTGATAGCTTAAATGGTATGTTTGTTTGAAATTAGGATCGTGACTCCTCCTTTCTTTTGTGTTCCATTCACTTGAAAGTTTGTCTCCCATCCTTTTACTTTGAGTCTGTGTATGTCCTTTCTATGAGATGAGTCTCTTGAAGTCAGTATATTGTTGCCTGGTGATATTTATCATTTTGCATTCTATGTCTTTTCAGTGGTGCATTTTGTCCACTCACATTTAGGCTAATTATTGAAATATGAGA